>JAKSZP010011937.1:0-190727 GCA_022478985.1 Massospora cicadina
ATAT
Source organism: Massospora cicadina (assembly GCA_022478985.1). Taxonomy (NCBI): domain Eukaryota; kingdom Fungi; phylum Entomophthoromycota; class Entomophthoromycetes; order Entomophthorales; family Entomophthoraceae; genus Massospora; species Massospora cicadina. Next base: position 5 of record JAKSZP010011937.1, read on the forward strand.
TTATCTTTAGGATAAATAGACCCAGTGACAATAGCCCTTCCAATATGGAGGAGAACATGAGCTTGATCAAATGGGTTACTACTAACAACCAAGATATGTTTCTACCTCAAACTGGATCTTGAATTCAGTACAATCATGACGCTTACTACTTTATCCCTGGATTATTCACTAAGCCAAATCCAGGTTGCCAAGGTCGCTAACAACTTCTCAGCATTACAGACCAAAATTATCACCACTGTCAGGAGATCTAGCAGTAGTCACTCCACACCAATTGCTCCCAGCATGCAACATCTATATTCCTCGCTTGACCTTCCTGACAACAAAGTAGGAGTAGCCTGAATGGAAAACTACATATGGTTATTCTTTCATCAACTTTATACCATCAAGTTCAGTTACTTGGGGTACTGTTATAATTTTGGCAATAATTTGAAGATATTCCAAAGTGTTTTTGTGCAGAGTTGAGCCCACTGAGCTATAGGACTGATAATATGAAGATCATCATCCTTGAAACAACATAATAAAATTAATGAATTATGGAGCAATTGCACTGATGACACTTTATTTTATTTAATATTAACAGCGGATACTCGCTGTCCCACTCTCTTGTTTCTACTAACAATCCTCCTCGTTCAATCTTCTCATATCACTTATATATAAGCAACTTTGGTCAATACTAATCCTTTTTTCTTAGATTTTTTGTTCTGCCATATTCTCATTGGTTCTGGTAGAGTTACTATTTTAAAAACATGTTCAACTTAGCTAAAGACAATACACTCATTAATCCTCATACAATGACATCAATTATTAGATGATTTGGAGGTGATCCACTAAATATTTGTTTTGAGGCTCAGTATTACCCTATCACCTTATGTCAAGGCGATCTTCATTCATATTACAAATTACTCATTTTGGCCAATCTCTCCCATTCCACCGTAACAACTTAGGGCATATCATACATTGGTATCAGAATCTTGACATTACCCCCTTGAGTAAACAACTAAATTCCAATCGTTTATATGCTCACAGGAACTTTGCGTGCACTTGGTTAATGATCCAACTGCTTGCAGGGTCCTTGATAGTATAGGCATCAACACATTTTTTTCTCAGTTACTTCAAATGAACCAAATCCAGATGCTGACCAATTTGTGCTTCCACCTGAACCCATGATGGTTTTTGAATAGAACCAAGTCCCCATCTTTGAACTGCGTTAGCCCACTACGCCATACCTGTCAGCTGCCTAATTCTTTACCTTCTTGGCTAAACTGAGCGGGTATGCTTCAGTTTTCAGCTTAATCAGCATATTTGTTATATTAATCTTATTTTGTTGCAGGTCCGTTCTGCCTGTATATTCCACGCAGGCATAGAGCAGGGCTGGAAGAGCTGGGTGTCATTCATATAGTAATTGGAAGGGACTCTTCCCCATGGCAGAATGATAGCTAATATTGTAAGCAAAGATGGCGGTAGAAAGGAGAGAGCTTTAATCTGAAGGGCAGTCTGCTACCAATTTGTGGAGTATGTTCACCAAGGTTTAATTAACTTGCTCAACCATCTCGTTGGATTCTGGGTGATTAGGGTTATTAAGACCCTGCCAATTCTCTCATCTCGCTTATTTTAAGAAGGATGTGGGAATAGAAGTTAGTTTCATTATTGGTAAGAATGAACTGAGGGCAGCCATGTCTCTGAATAATTCATATAATAATGAACTTAGCCACTTAGACTGCCCCAGATCCTTGATTGCCTGTGCATCTAACCACCTGGTCAATTGGTCAATCATCACAAGAATGTTACTGGACTGGTTAGCTCCCATTGGCAGAGGGCCAATGACATCAATGAAAACCGTGTGCCAAGCAAAATGTGGTTTTACTAACTGGTATGAAGTCTTCTGGCGGAACGGCTTTTAACTTGGCACTGATGGCAGCAGGAAATGTTTTTAAGCACATTGAAGTTCATTCTCACCCAATAGTACCAAGGCAACAAAAATTCCAGAGTCTTACAGACTTTAACATGTCCAAATGCTTGATAGGCACTTATAATAAGAATTAGTTGGGTGGAAGGCCTTGTGATTTTCATGGTGGCGTCCCCTATCTGCTTGTACAAGTCACCGTTCTTCTGGAATGTATTGACCCTTATTCCATCTAATACCTTGAATACTTGGGAAAGTTCATCATCTTATTTTTCTACTGAGCATTATATGTTACAATATGTCACTGAGATTAACCGTAACAGCAATGGTTCATAATCTTGATAAACAATCTGCATTTTGGTGTTTTGCTCCAGGTCAGTGGAGGATTTCAAAAGTCGTAAGCATGCAGCTTAAAAGCTCATTGGGCTAGACGCCCCTCAGGCTCTCTGAGATTCTGCAAACAGCATAATGACGCATGATTTATTATAATTTTAAACTTTACCTCATGTAAAATATACCCTAAATTGCTTGTATCCACAAATCACTGCTAAGCACTCCTGCTTGATCACAATGTAATTTCGTTTGTGGCAGTTTAAGCTATAACTGCAGTAACCAACAAGGTGCTCCTCCCCTTCATCATCTTGTTGGGATAGAACCGCCCTGATGGCAGAAAGGAATGCGTCCATTTGTAAAATAAATTCTTTATAAAAATTAAGGTAATGTAGCACTGGCGCATTGATTAATGCCATCCAAAGTGTATCAAAGGAGCGTTGACAGTATTCCGTCCATTCAAACATGGCATCCTTTTTCAATAACTCAAACAGCGGTCCCCCAGTACAACTAAAGTTGGGGATAAAGAATTGGTAGTAGTCAACCATCCCAAGAATACTTATATGTCCCTTCGCCGTTGTGCTGAATCATTTTTCATATAGCTTCCACCTTAGCCAGCTGAGGTTTCAGCACTTTTTCACCTTCCACAAACCCAATAACTCCAGTTGGTCCTTGAAGAAGTGACTTTTTCGTGGCTTAATCTTGATGTTGGCTTTGGCGAACCAGCGGAATACCTCCTCCATATGGGTAAGGTGCTCAGAAAACTTACGCAAAAAACATTGATATCATCAAGGTACACAAGAATGCATGACAGCTTCAAGTCACCAAGAATGGTGTCCATGGCCCGTTGGAACTTATCTGGGGCATCACACAGCCCTTGAGGCATCCAGGCCGGTTTAAAAAGCCCCTTGGATGTGATAATTAATCATTTCTTATGTTCCACCAAGGGCAGCTCAATCTGCCAGTAACCAGATATCAAATCCATCGCTGAGAAGTAACTTGCTCCCCTTACCAATATAAGGTATCATCAATCCTTGGCAAGGGATATTAGTACTTCTTTATGATGCTGTTGAGCTTCCAGTAGTCTATTACTACCCGGTTGGTGCTGTCTTCTTTTTTACAATAGAAAAGGCGAAGCCCATGAACTCTTTGACGGTTAGAGCATCCCTTGATCAAGCAGTTTTTCAATTTCTTCAGTTACTACTTCCTCAGCTACCAAAGATCAGCGGATTGGTCATGACCAGATGTGGGGATGATCTTTATCATTCAATAAATTTACCACCACCAAGCGCGCCACAAATTGTGGTTATCAATAGCAAAAATTTCCTTATATTTTTCAAAAATAGATATCGCCCAATACTTCTGTTCTTCTTTCAATCTGACTAAGTTTCATGCACTACCACTGGCATTATGCCAGGCTGCAGCTTGATGGGTTGACCAAATTCATCCAGCAAACAAAAGTTTTGAACCTTAATGACCTCCTCAACAGGGATCAAGTGTATATATGCCACTATTTGACGTCAGAGGATTTGTAATGGTTACGTTTTTAGATTTTCAAGTGAATCATGATCTCCACATGTCATGGTAGTCTAATGCCTGAAGCAATATGAGGATCAAGACATGATTGCTGATATAGGCCAATAACTTCCTCATAGAGCCCAGCTGGTACTTCTACCTCTAACTTAGTGTTTACTAATATTTGATAACCAGATGAAATGGATATAGGCCCAGCTGCTCGGAGAGGCAATTCTTGATATTTGTATATCTTATGGGGAGAGCCTAGGTCTTCCTCTTTAGTCGATAGTAGTGCACCAGTATTACACTGTCACTATAGGCAAGGTTGACTTGTCCCATATGCACCAGATCCTTTGGCATTCCACTCAAGATAAAATAAATTGGAATCCGCAGCCCCAAAATTTTGAATGTCTCTTCTGTCATATCAATGACGTCACCAAAGTGTTGCATAAATGCAGTTTAAATTAGCAGGCTGTAACAACTGTTCAGTAGGATGACTGCTGGGGCTATGACGACAATTGACCTAAACTGCAAGGGCAATGCACTTTACGCTCCCTCTGAGATTGTGCTTTTTGCTCCAGAAGTCCCATACACCATTCAATGATTCACATCAGGTTTCATGGTCAACTTTGCCACCAACTTAGTGGAAACTATGTTGACTAAGGCACCAGTATCTATTATAGCATGAACTCAGGTTTAATCTACAACAAACTCACAGTAAGTACATTCATAATAAGAAAAATTTTGAATGTTAAATATGTGGACATTTAATGGATCTCTTTTCACATGGAAACTCATAAGCCTCTAACAGACTTTGGGGTAAGCTTGAATGATAGTGGTTACTGGAAGGGCGACTTTTACTCCTTGCAGGGAAGATGCATCTGAGGAGGGTCCAGCTGGTCAGAGGAAACATGGTTAAGCGTTTGACAAGAATATGTCATTGGTTGCTCCAGAGGTCCTCCTTCTAATGTGTCCTCAGCTTGCGTTTGTATCAATATATACACCCCACTAGCCAGCTTCTGATAAAGGAATGCATCATCATATGGGGGGACATCATCTGAATATGCGTTGATAGGTTCAGGTGGGACGTTTGGGATTGGGATAATGGAGGTAGAGAGTGCATGTCTCTACTCTGCTATGACTTTTCCCTGATAGTACTGGTCCCGCTGTACAGAGAGGATAGACAATTGGGGCAACCTTGTTCCAGGTGCCCATGGTGACCAAATTTAAAGCAATTTACCCATAGGGCCTACATTCTTGATTATTGAAAGATGGTCCTCGCCAATAATTCGATTGTAGGTGATTGGCATAATTAGGCCCAGGTCAGTAGTTGGACTGTTGACGATAAGAAGGTACATGGCATAAGTTGAACTGCTGGGGCTAACTTGACAGAATCTGAACTGGACATAAGAATTCCTCCAAATAAGAAGGTCTGATGACAGTGGTGGTGTGGTTCTCCTCTGTATTAAGTTAGGGTAGGTTATGGATAGATGGCGAAAAAACTAAACAATTTTAAGCAGGGGTACGTTGTCATCCAAATATGGTGTCATGACATTGTACAGCTCTCAATATGGCTTCACTGTGGAGGTCATCGCAATGTATATGTAGGATTCAGATAAAGTCCCTCCCATAATTAGCACGTAGGCTTCTGTGGTAAAATTGATCAGCAAATGTGGTGAGGGTCTCATTATGCTAAATCAAGATATTCAAGAACTCAGACTTTTTGATGCATTATCTTTTTGGCTACTCTGAACAACTGCAGCATAGTATCATTCGCTTCTTGGTAGGTAACTGAACTGGTTGGAAGATAACAGGTTACTTGGTTAGCACTTTCAGCATCCAAGGTGAATATTAACAGTTTTACATTATGCTGATCTGAGGCTCCCTCCGTTGCAAACTCAAATTGCTTAAAGAACCCATGAATATTCCCAAAGCAATAAAATAGAGAAGCTTATCAATACAAATCTCCTGAAAAATCTCATCATGCTGACTTTGAGCACAGCGTCCAAGGCAAGTTTGAACTCTGCATATTTGACTGGTGCAGCATGTTCTGAGGATTCCCTATTTGAGCAAGTTGGATGCACCATGACTGGGAACTTATAATTTATATCTTTTTGTGATTGATTAATGGTCACCCTGTAGTGAGTACAACTGTTTTAATTTAGGCAATATTTTGAAGATACGCTTAAGGGTTTTTGCGCAGGGTCAAGACCACTGAGCAATAGAACCAATGATATGAAAATCATTGTCCTTGATACAATGTAACAAAATTTATAAATTATGATCAATTTCCTTGACGACACTTTAATTTACTTAATATTAACAGCAGATACTTGCTGTTCTACCTCTCATTTCTACTAACAATCTTCCTCTTTTATTCTTCTCTTATCACTTATATTATAGGCTATTGTAAATACCAACCCTTTTGCTTAGACTTTTCATTCTTCCATATTCTCATTGGTTCAGGCAGAGTAACTATCTATTAAATTCATGATCGCCTTAGTTCAAGGAGATCCACTAATTATTTGTCATACATCAACATCACCTTATCACCTGATTTGGAGGTGATACAGTAAATATTTGTTCATGGCATGGTATCACCCTATTACCTTATGTCAAGGGATCTTCATTCATATTACAAATTACTCAGTTTGGCTAATATCACCCATTCTGCCGCAATGACTTAGGGCTTATCAACCAGTCATATTAGAATGTCAACAGGTACACTACTTGAACATTCAATGGAAACTGTGACTTTCTCATCAAACAGAGGTCAGCATCTTGAATCATATTTAACTGCATCTGATTATGTTCAAGACAATTGTGAGGCCATTTTGGAAAATTGCCAGGAGATCAAAAAAATTCAATATCACTAGGAAAAGAAGACATTAAACTTATCTAACAACAACAAAGCTAACAACTTTGCAGACGATCTATTCAGCTACTGTTATGAACTAATGAAGGAAACGCGATTTGTCTAATCTCATCAGCTAAATGTCCAAGAATCACCAAACTACTGATTTAGAATAGCCTACTTAGCTACCCAGAATCTCAAGTTGAGCGATGAACTGCTATGCCACCTAGACATGAAGTCATTATTAAAAAAGGACCTCCCAGTGACACTAGACCTAGTGGGAAAGAAGGTGAATTAAAGGTCACATGGCCTGAAAGTCCCCTCACCCCCAGATCTTCTACACCTATTGGACCATCTTTTGAAAAAAAACACAAAACTTGGATTAAGGCTCTTGAATGACAACTACTAAAGTTTGACTGATGAGCAGAGATTATTTTTGAAGGGGATCAACTTGATATAAATCTAACTTAATGTCTTTGTACAACAAGTATAAAATAACGCCTGAAACCTAATCCCGCCAGAATGACTCCCAGAATTCTCTCCAATTCCAAGTTAATTGTCAGCATATGCGGATGAATGATAAGCTCAAAAAACTGAGGCTAAACATGATACTCTTTACCGCTCAATTGTCATTTCAGTCTATTAAGATCGAAAAACTCTATCTTTTTAAATACCAAGAACCCACTTTCTCATGTCAGTGACTGCTACTCTACTCTTCAAGATTATATGGATGAGTTCCGCCGCCCTCTCAATAAGTTTATTCCTCATACTGATATAGGTACCCATGAGCTAACTAAATCCAGGTGTCCACCTTATCTGGCTATCCATGTTCTCTATGAAAACTTTTTGATATTTTAAAATCACCTATAAAGAGAATTATGTGCCAGGGGCTAAAACCACTCATTCTTATTTTTTGTGTACAAAGATGCAATGGAACAAGCTATAGATTGTCAGATTTATCACTATATTCAAACCTGTCTGAATGGCAAGGCTTGAGAAATCATGATGCCTTATTTCAAACATGTACCACTTTGGCGGCTATAAAAGATGACCTTATTAAAAAATTCGAAAGTAACATATGCCTTTGTATCCACAAATAGGCTCTGATGCAAATCTTCCAAAGATCTGGGGAAATAAATATCAGATTTACTGAACAGGTTTATCATGAAACTCAGGCCCTTTTATCTTGTGATTGAGATAACTTAGGTGACGCCATTGCAGCTGTCCTCTATGCTTTCAACACAATACCAATCTTGTACTTTATTTTCAGAATGCCAAGAAGATTTACAAATCTATTCTCATTAATAAGGAATCTATAATGGAGTGCCTAAACTGAGTGCGTCAATCATCTAATAAGGGGAACTAGACTCACATACATGCAGCAGGGCAATTCCAGAGATTCTAACATGGCACGACATTTGCTCTTATTGTAAAATTCTTGGCCAACAAATGTCTCCTATTGGAAGAAAAAAGAGATGAGGCAGAGAAAGCGGAGTCATCTTAGGGCGCAAGGCATCCTCTGCTGAAAAATTCCATGACTCTTTCAATATATCACCACTATGCGCGTTTAATTAGGTCTTATCTATCTTGATAAGTTAAATGTTCCAGACTCTCTGATTTCAAATAAAGGTTTGGCTTCTTCTTACTTTGCCCTTTTCTGGACCTCTTCCTCAAAGTAAAACAATTTACTTATTCCACCTTTTAATTCACTAGTTGCCCAAGTTGAAGTAGTAAACCATAAGGTGATTATTTTGCCCATAGTCAATACTGGATCTCCAATTAATGTCACTACTTCTTAACTAGTGAAACAGATATATGTCACTTCATATCAAAACCACACTTTAGCTTATGGGACCGCGAGACCTTTTCAGATTTTCTCTCTGGGAGCCTACTCATCCCTGCCATTCCTTTTTGGATCTCTGGTATTGTTAGTTCTGGCGATTGTGCTAGAGTATGATGGTTATGCCTTCTCATAAGCGCGCAATTCATGCTTGAATTTGAAACCCAAAATAGTCATAAAGTCTTATTAATCTATTTTTTGGTATCACATCCTCCTAGTCGTTAAAGACACCCCTAAAGAGAAAGGAAAGAAAAATCCTAGAAGTTGTTTACTGTAACACTTAAATTAACATTGAATATTATGAGAACTTAGTATTTGGTTGAAGACCAAATTGCCTCCTTCAAGTGCTGAAGCCCAGGAAGGGATGTCTGTATATACTACCAACCACGTAACCATAGCTCCAAATTCTATATTCTAGGTGACACTGGGCTCTTAATTACCATTCTGCTAGAACATCTACTGGGATTTGTGGAGTTCCTAATATGGACATTAATCAATCTTACTGCATGGATTGCTGAATCTGGCTTATTAGGGCCCTTAAATTACTTTTATAGCCAACTTTACTGATCAGCCTATGTAAATTAATTTAAAACTGACCTGTTCATATGTTAGAACTCTACAATCTAAACAAGTTATTCGTTTGTAGGTGTGGAACTTTGAATGACCTAGGGATTGAAGAAACTCTACAATAAGCATGCCAAAGTAGAAGTAGGTGAAAACTTTTCCTATTAGCAACAGCTACAACCAGATGCTTCTATTGAAGTGTAGCTAACATTTTTTCGACAGGTCGAAAAGATTTTAAGATCATGAAGGGTGTGCAGCATAGGGTGCTTACAGGAAAAGACCCTCCCATCCACTCTCACCCTACCAGAAATCCAAAGTTGAAAAAGCTCAGGTCACGAAATAACTGAAGCAGCTCCTGGATGCTAATTCATTTAAACCATTGCAAAGTCTTTGGGACTTGCTGTTGTTAATCATATGAAAAAAAGGATGGAGGACATCAGGGTGTATTGGATTACAACCATCTAGAAAGCCATTACATAAATGGAAAGTTATATGCTACCCTGAATTTATGATTCATTATGAATCTTGGATAGTTCCTAATTTTTTCCACGATGGACCCTGCTTGCGGATATAGGCAGATCAAGCTTGCACCAGATGATAGAGAAAAATGCGTCCTTATATTAAGTGAAGAGTTATTAATGCTACTTGAATGCCCAAAGGATATGTAACACCACAGCCACGTTTCAAAAAGCGATGACTGGATATCAGGAACCTAAAGATGTCTTTTGTATTGGTTTATTTAGATGAAGTGATTGTATTCACCCACACTAATGATCAACACCTCACCAATTTGAAGGAGTTATTTGAATGTCTTCAGTATGACTTGTTGAAGATAAAACCCATATAATGACGTTTTTCCATACTAAAATGGTCTTCCTCAGGCATAGAGGTTACCTGGGATGCTATTTTACATCTAACTGACAAAGTGATTGCATTTAAGAAAAAGACTCAATTTAGAAGCATAAGCGATATTCAGGTCTTCCTCAGAAAGTTTGGTTAATACTAACAATTCATTCCACACTTTGCTGAGCATGCTGAACCACTGACATATTCACTTCATAAAAAAGTTCTTTTCTAATGGGAAAACCCCAACAGCAGGTTTTTGACGTTCTAAGGAAAGCTAATGCTACTGCCCCGATTTTTTACATCCTGTCAGGAAGTTGATATGACTGGACAATATGCTACCCATATTGGCGGATCACAGGGGAATCAAGACGAGTCTCAAGATTTACAAAAAGGGGATACACAAATTATAAATTGAGCAAAATGAGAACATTTGGAAAATCAAGAGGAATCACACTGAGATTTGATACAAATGAGAGCAACTCAAAAAAGGAAGAAGAATAGAAGATATCAAGCTGAGGATGCATCTGGCTGAGAATTGAGGTATAAAGAGCCTGATGGAAGCTTAAAAGGGGATAGTTTTTTATGAGGAAGAAGGAAGCGCAGAACAGTCTGTGAGACATCTAAAAATAAAGGAAGAAATAAGGGACAACAGATCCAAGTATATTTTATTAAGTTTTATTATAAGAATCGGCAATCCTCATATTGTTTGATTGGGTTGCTCAGTGGCTATACCCTGTGCAATCCAACTCGGTGACAGCGGACCCAGACGGTGAGAAATTAACAGTGATGCTCACTACAGGGGCCACTTAGCAACTATAGCGGGGAAAATACAATGACAAATCCTCATTAGTTCCAACCTAACCTGATCAGGTTTCAAGAACGGCATGCTGAAGAAGCTCAGAGGACACCTAACTTGGAACCAACATTGTTTACTGTTACCAAACCAGGGGATGATGAAATTATGATTACTGTGCAATTTGAGAATTACCCAGAGCTGATGACTAACCAACACGGATGCTCCATGAATGTGACTCCACAACAACTAAGAATTATTATTGAATGGTTGTTGTGCGGGTATCACCTATATGAGGATGAGAGTGGGGAAAATGCCGTGAGTTTGTTTTATAACCAACGCGATCAAGAGAATTGATATGCGCTGTACATGTCTTATTTGGATGCCACTACTTTGGGGTTAACTCGCAACCTCAGTACTCATGGAATTGAGGAATACTTAGTTGATTATGTGCAACCTTTGATTCAACAGCTACTACATGTCCTGGATTGCCATAACATTACAATTGGAGATGTGTTGCAGTTTGCTCAAGCACAACAGCACAATACTCATCTCCTGCTGGACTGCCTTGATTATCTGTTCTCAGAAATACAAAGGGCGCTGGCACAGATGGATCATCATGTCAGGGATGTTTGCCGTCAATTGGACCTTCTAGTACCACAGTTGAACTCAGAATTACCTCAAGTAATAAGAGAACTACTGGAACAGCATGACTTATCCATGGAGTAGATTCGGGATGTGACAACCTTGGGGAATAATAATGAGCGCTGTATGATGGAGCTAGCCAAATGGGCGGAAGCTCTTGAAGCTGTGATTACTCAGCTCAAGGAAAGAAGGACCTTAATGGAACTGCAATTGATGGCCCAGGTCAGCTCTCTATTGACAGAATTAGATCAACTCCATATCAAGTAGGATACCCAGAGAACATCTGATAACGCGCTTATTCTTAGGTCAACATCCACCGAGTATATCCAACTCATTCATTGAGTTACACAATTGGAAGTCATTAGTCAGGCGGAACTCCAACGAGCCTCCCCTCTCCCTATTGGTGAGACAAGTGAGTATGCGGACATGCAAGACCACATTGATACCCTTCAACAGGCCAATGAGGAATTGGCGCGGGAATAATCTTTCCTTGTTAACCAAATAAACAATGCCAACCATCAAGTGGAAAATGCAAGACAACAACAAACCCACCTGCAGAATAGAATTGAGGAAGTTCTTTTGCGATTACAAACTATGGAACAAACACTGAATAAGGAAAAGTAATTCCGCTGAGAATTGCAATGGCAATATAACACGCTGCAACAAGAATGGCAGGATGGATGGTGTAGATGTGTTTCAGTCAAAATGGAACAGCTGATTAGTGAACAGTTCACAGGGTGTACTGGAGCTGGAGGAAATAGGGCATTTAGTGGCGACTTGGGGGAAGAATGTTATGGATCCGCAAATGAGTATCCATCAGGCAGTATGACGGACCCCCCATGTGATGACACTTCTTCTGATTCCGCTTTGACGAGTTCAAGCTCATCTGGATGGCGGCATGATAACACACCAAATGATGGTTCCCATAGTTGCTCTGAATCCAGTTCGCCTGCCCCTTGCAGCAGAACCCAAGAGCCGAGTGAATTTGTCCATATTGAAAAGTTACTGCCTTTCAGTCATAACGGAAACCTACACGGGTATTTTAAACGTTTCAAATTTACTATGGAAGGGATTACCAATCAATGGAAAGTGAAGTTGTTACTGTCCGCTTTAGATGCGGAAAGCACCAACCAAGTGACCTGCTATCTTCCAAATAGCTCAGTGTCTTACGCACAAGTAAAAGCAATAGTTATCTGGCTGTTCAGAGGCACTAACAAGATGTCTCGATGGAAAGCCAAATTTATGACTATACAGTTTAACCAAAATGAGACCTTGTTGAAATTTGCCGAGTGGTTTTTGGTGGAAGCTCACGTTTTACTTGGGGCTAATATTTTAACCACTGAGGATGTAGGTATAGTGATGATGGCAGCGGTCAAACCATATTGGGAACTATACAACGCTATGTCCCATGTGTTGGATGGGGATACCAGCCTCATTCAAATTGTGAACGCCTTATGTTGACTCTCTGCCATGAACAGTGCCCCCAATGTAGCTGAAAACCCTCCATTGCCCCCGCTCCATCCTTTTCTGAATATTGGGTGCAGTGACTGGGTTATCAGCTGCTGGAATGTAATTGTCGCTCATATGAGTCAGTAGACCCTTTCCATCCATGTATGCTTCACCAGTTTGACCGCAACCATGGAACCTTACCTGCAATTCTCACCTGGTCCTTCCATCCTGAATTACATACGCACGCCTTTTATGAATACTTGCTTCCAGTGCGGACAAAGAGGGCATTATGCATCCAATTGCCCTAACAAACCACAAGTGTATGCAATACCAACCATGAAAACCAAGCAGGGAAAAGCTCAAGCGGAGTAGAGACGGGACGCTCTACCTCCACTAAGCTCAATTCGCTTTAACCTAATACCTGCCAAACAACTTTACGATTAGAAATTGACCATTAATCAGATGATTTGTTATACCAGCAGCTTTTGCTGGATACCCCTGCTTCTGCTACTGAGAGTAAGAGTTCACCCAATTGGGCTGAGCTCCGCCAAGATGTGCAGAAACCATATGCGTGTCAGATACTGGAACAGACTGGCACCAGCAATGTGGATTCTTCGCTGAACGTCGCTCCTTTATTAGGGGTTAACATAGCTATTCCAGTGGAAAAAATTGCTAGTGAGTATCCTCAGGTCAGCAAAGGTATTTCTTCCTTTTAAGTAACACAAGGCCCTTGAACATACAAGTAATTACTCTGATGATTCTTCTTACTTGGAATGTACTTATTGCAAAATATTCATTTAAAACACAAAAATCCGCACGATCATAGACATGAAAGCTCTTGTGAACATAGTCTCCACCAGGTTAGTGGCTAAACTTATGTTAAAACAGGATGTGGACCATCGAGTAGTATATGGTACAGCAGGAACGGATAGCACAGTGTCAGAATGAGCATATATTGCATTGCCCCTATGATTCGGGTCAGTCCAGGTGTTTGCTCCAGAGGTGGTCTTGCCAAATAACCACTACAATATGTTAATTGGCTTGGCTTTCATGAGGAAATTTGGCGTTGTGATAGATATGGCGGAACAAACCCTTACTATGTTCAGCCAACAGATTCCAGTATATATATATTTCCTCTGGTGGAATCTAACAGATCCACTCCACTCCAGTCAAGTCACTCTAGCATACAATGATGGAGTGATCCCTGTTCGCTATCAGTGACTGAGTCAGTGGACCAAGATCATCCCCAACCAGATATATGAGTATAAAGGAATCCCACTTCGAGCAACGCGCCCTTTAAACTTACCATCTGGACACCAGGGCATAATAGGGACTGGGCTGAAATCAGTCATTAAGAGACTGTATGGAGAAATCCTGGCGCCTCATCAGCACTCGCGGCTAGAACCACAAGTGGCTCTGGGGCTATTGTTTTCAGGGAATGGGGAGGTGAAAGTGCTGCTAGTGTGCCTACAAAAAGAGACATTAACAATAAGGCGGCACCAAGTGGTGGCTTACCTACACTTCATCCATATTGGGGAAGTTTGACGTATTCATGACTTTGGCTCATGGGAAGATCTTGGACTACTGGCTCGCTCCTCATTTGGCATAATGACTGTAGTTCCGCGAAAAGCACTCACGGGACTATTGGTGGATCAACAAGATAAGTCTATGGCGTTATTTGAAAAGTATCAGGATATTTTTGCAAATAACAATCATGACTTGGGGTGCGCTCAAGGGGTGGTACATCAGATAGATATGGGAAATCACCCTCCCATTTGTTCACGTCCTATTAGACGTTCTAGAGAAGCTGAAGAGGTTGTCTCTGACGAAGTGGATAAGCTTATCAAGCAAGGGATGCTAGAGCCATCAAAAAGTCCCTGGGCATCACCTGTGCTCATCATAAAGAAGAAGGATGGCTCAAATCGGGTGGTTATTGAGAATTGTAAACTCAATAATGTCACAAAGAAGGATTATTACCCTCTTCCACGGATTGATGATGCATTAAACCAATTGGGTGGGAAAACTATTTTTCTGCCATGGATCTGATCTTGGGGTACTGGAATATTGAATTGCCATCGGCAGAATGGAGAAATGCACTATCATCACCTCAAGAGGGTTGTTTCAGCCAACGCGCATGCCACAAGGATTGTGTAACGCTCTGGCTACATTCCAGCGTGCCATGGATATGATTTTAGGCGAATTAAAGCTGTCCTGCATCTTAGTTTACCTTGATGACATCAATGTGTTTTTGAAAATGTTCACAGAGCATCTGGCCCACTTGGAGCAAGTGTTTTAGCGCCTCTCTGCTACTAATATCAAAATTAAGCCTTGGAAGTGCCATTTCTTTAAAGAGCAATTGAAATACCTCAGGTTTGTTGTGGATTAAAATGTGCTTAAACCACAGCCAGCTAAAGTGGAAGCGATAGGCAAGATGACTCATCCAGAAAATAAGTGGGACATTCAGGTGTTTCTAGGAATGGTTGGTATTATTGACGGTTCATTCCCAATTTCAGCTGCATCAAGGGCCCCACTTTTCGAGCTATTAAAGCAAACTGCTCCTTTTGATTGGATGGAACAATGCCAGAACGCTTTTAATGTATTGCATACCGCGTTAGCAAGCACACCCATATTGCAATACCCCAACTTCAATAAGCCATTAATAGTACAAATGGACGCATCCTTAGCTGCTATTGGGGCAGTATTATCCCAGAAGGATGACAACGGTGTGGAACATCCTGTCGCCTTCTGTAGTCAGAGCTTGAATTGTCATGAACAAAACTACACTGTAACCGAGCAGGAGAATTTAGCTGTGATCTACGCTTATAAACAATTTTGGGTATATTTTCATGGGGTAAGATTAAAAGTAGTGATGGGTCACGCTTCCTTGCACTGGCTACAGAATCTGTGTGAACCAAAAGGATGGCTCGCACGTTGGGCTCTGAAGCTGCAAGCTTACAATTTTGAGATCTTACATTGACCTGGGGCAAAACACCAAAACGCGGATTGTCTGTCTCAATTGCCCACAGTCGCTATCACAGCAGATTTGGCTGATATAATGTATGAAAAAATGATGGTGAAAAAATATTAGGATGAGCCGCTGCAAGTGATCAAGGTGTTAGACGGACTCAGGGAGGGTACCTTCGTGCAAGGGGGAGAATTATACAAGTGCATTGGAGACTTGAGCTGAATTTTTTTAAGCCTTCAAATAGACCCTTGATAATTATGGATGCTCATTGGGCTGTAGGCCATGGTGGTTTGTGAAAGATGCTGGAGTTTTTGTGACTCCAAAACTTCTGGGAAAGCATGCATTATGATGTACTGGAAACTATTAGCTGTTGCCATCAATGTCAAGTTGAAAAACCTTTCTGTAAGAAAACCACCTATCAATTAATGAAGCCCCAGTTCGCATGGCACACCATTTCCATTGATATAGTGGGACCTCTGCCAACTAGTGCCAATTGATCCAAGTATATAATTGTCACCATCAATCATTTGACCCGATGGGTGGAGGAAAGGGCTGTTAGAGACTTGGGCGCAGTCACCACTGCCAAGTTTATTATGGAATGTGTTTTTACATAATCATGGCTGTCTGCAGTTCTTGACAGACACCGGACCCAACTTTATTTCATATATCCTGCCGAAGTTAAATGAGTTGATGGCCGTTCGCGGAGTTTTGACCACCCCCTATCATCCAGAATCAAATGGGATGGTGGAGCGAGTCAACAGAACCCTAGTGAACATACTCCACAAACTAGTAAAGGATCAGACCTCAGAATGAAGTGCCCTTCTACCTATTGCTGTCTTTGCATATAATATCAGCTATCATTCATACACTGGTAAGAGCCCATTTCAGCTGTTGTATGGTCAACATCTGGCTCTGCCCGCCTTGCTATATTCGTGTGTAGAGGACACTGGTGGCGTGAATCTTCAGCGATATCTGAGGCAACTCACGGATACAGTGATCAAGTTGCAAAATGAAGCCTACTCCAACAGTTTGGATAAGAAAATTAGTGACCAGGTGGCAGACCAGAAGCGCCGGAGCAGACTTCTGTTGTTCGCTGAAGGGGATTATGTGTTATTCCATGACCAGCATGGATTTGGATTAAAGAATAAGCTCTCCAACATATGAGTTGGCCTGTTTGATATTATCAAGAAGACTGGTATGGATGTCTATACAATTAAGGAACCTGCTGGGGTTGGATTATTAACTGAGTCCATGCTAAGTTCCTTAGAGCATACAAACAGTAAGAGCCTAGCATCCAGTCAAAGGGGGGTTATGTTGGAAAGTTGATATGTCTGGACGATATGCTACCCATATTGGTGGATCACAGGGGAATTGAGATGAGTCTTGAGATTTATGAAAAGGGGATACACGAATCATAATCAAACAAAATGAGAACATTTGGCGAATTGAGAGGAATCACGCCGAGATTTGATACAAATGAGAGCAACTCAAAAAAGGAATAAGAATAGAAGATACCAAGCCAAGGATGCATCCGGCTGGGGAATTGAGGTATAAAGAGCCTGATGGAAGATTAAAAGGGATAGTCTTTTATGAGGAAGAAGGATGTGGAGCAAGTCTGTGAGACATCTAAAAATAAAGGAAGAAATAAGGGGCAATAGCTCCAAATATATTTTATTAAGTTTTATTATAAGAATTGGCGATCCTCATATTGCTTGATTGGGTTGCTCAGTGGCTATACCCTGTGCAAATCCAACTTGGCGACAGTGGACCCATACGCTAAAAAAAATTAACACATCCCAAATTTGTAAATCGTATATATTTTTACTTACACTGGTGACGTGGCTGTTAAAGCCAACCTGGCCCAGCTCTATACTAGTCAAGTTGATCAACCTATAGCATTATTCAGTAAGAACTTGACTAGGGCGGAAAGGTATTACAACATAATGTAAAACAACTTTCTAGCTGTACAGTTGGCAATTAAACAATTTCATCCCTTTTTGTAAAGGAATCATTTTACCATAGTGACGGATCATGCCTCGCTCTGGTGGCTACAACAGAGAAAAGACTCTGATGGACTAGCCAGCTGAACTTTCAAGCTCAAAATTTATAATTTTCATCTGTCTACCATGAAGGAATGTTACATTAAGACACTGATTGGCTGTCATAGCAACTCTACTGGCACTCTATGTTTCTGATGAGAATCAAATCTATGAACTTATTACAAAACCTGAGGAAAGAAGTGAGAATCTCTGGCAGTCCAAAAGTGATTAAAGAAAAATGGCTGAGCAGACTCTTATTTAAAATGAAACGTAGTATAAGCAGGTTGGGACCTATTGGCTGCCATATGTCTGACTGACCATGATAAAAATTACACTATAGAGGCTCATAAAACCATAAATCACTGTGTTGTAAAGAAAACGCATTGATGGCTATAAGAGCATTACTTTTAGGACAAGATGAATAAGTCAATTCAAGACGTCATCAATTCTTGCCTAAAATGTGGTAGCCAGAAGTCTCCCATTCTGCTTTAACTACAGGCCGCATGTCCTACTGCCCAATTTGACACTGTCAGTATTGATGATTAAGGTCTTTTACCAGTGGCATTTTATAACCATCAATACAATACTATAGAAGCCAATCACCTTACAAAGTGGGTTTTGGCCATTTCCGTTGCATTAACAACTTCTAGTGACCGCATCCTTCTTACTTAAACAGGTCTTCACCTGCCTGGAAAGTACAAAGGTTTTGCCATTCAATAAAAGCACCAAATTCATATCAAAAATGGTCTCCAATCTTAATTCGCTGATGGGCACCCATCACTCTTTCACTGTCCGCTATCATACCACTACCAACGGGGCTGTGGAGTGAGTGAATGGAATGCTAGTCGCCATCCTCCACAAGATGGCTCAATATGGACCTTCACAGTGAAATTAACACCGTTTAGCAGCTTTTGTAGCGTACCTAGTTAATTACCTTTATATTATCCAGATGTTAAATTTTGAACCCATTATGGGTAAGAGCCATTTCTTCCCTCAAGCGTACAGCCCATATTACCTCCTCGATGGCTATTACTGATTTAGCTATGTGAAGGCTGAACATTGAATTGTTCAGACTAAAAGCTTTAGCCACTAAGTCCATGGGGACTATAAGAAAACAATAATCTAATCAAAGCAATGCCCAGAAACTGGAATTTCCTAAATATCAATTAAGAGACCTAATTCTATTTTACCATCACTGTCCTGAGGATGGTTCCACAAACTTGACACACTATGCTCAGGCCCTACTGAGTAATTTATCATCAATGACTGTAATATCTTATTGCCTCTGTAAATTGGGCTCCTTATTGAACTGAGTTAAAGCAGGATTGCTTCAAAATTATGTCCCTTCTCAGCTAGGTCTCAAGAAGGGCATTGTCAGGGATATTGTGAATCACGCTGATATGTGTGAGATTCATATGTAAATAGTTTGCAACATGCCCAATGGGGATCCTCTGTTTCAAAAATATCAAATTTATAAGGAAAATGAACTCCTAAATGAGGAATTTTAATCCCAACCCTTTCTGAATCCGCTGATTAGCTGAAAAAGATGGTGATTAATCTGGTAAAATTTTGCTATTCGTAGATCTCTAGAATCTGCCCACCTATCAATAAAAAAATGCTGAAAGCTTTGCATTCTGCCGCGCCAGTCAGGAAATCTCCATACTTAACATGATACCAATTTTCAAAAAGTCTATCCTAACTAATACCAAACTTGCCCCAAAATTATAAAAAAAACTCCAAATTTTTTAATCAATAAAAGGTACCTTTAGTTTTTTCTAGTTAATTAACTATAGATTTTTGATTGTTTCAATACAGAGATTCCTGTCTGTTCATGTGAACAGAGATCACCTCAACGACGCCATTTCCATGGAGAAATAGCTTTAGGGAAGAAGAAATCCCTAAGAGATTCTTCTGGAGCTATATGTGAATAATAATCGAGTAGCCTTTGAAGGGCCTGACTTCAAGTTTAACATCGCAAAAAATAGCTAAGGCTCTCATCATTAAATTGTAGTTTTCATGGCCCAAGAAATCCAGTGTGGGTTGGACGCTACTTGGCAGCTGAGGGGTACGCCTATATAGACCTTTGAAAGAGTAAAACTTGATTATACAATGGTAATCTAACTGATAAGCTAATAAGACTGGGAAGATAGTGGTTTCAGCGCATAAGTTTGGAGGTGGCCATCTTCCACAAGATAGAAAAAAGTATCCTATTGGCGCTTTCAACTGCATACTGTTTGAGGAATTATATATGGGGTAGTGAAACTTTTAGTAGCTTAAAAAGCGAAGTTAGCTTATGGAATACCTGTGAGGTAAAGTTTAGTACATTATTCTAGTAGAGTCTGATGGCACTCATGCTGAGTGAAGCCAAAGTAAATAAGGAATAAGGATCTAGCTTTTCAGTGGCAGCTGTAACAGAATTTGCTTTGACACATCTTGTCATTTAATCCACAGCTAATAGGATAAACTTGTAACCATGTAAGATGGTGGGCAAAGGCCCCATAACATCAATGCTGAAAACATAAAATGGACTTAAAGGAGCCGCAACTGATTGTTAATTATGGGTTATACCCCAATCTTCAGTTCAACAAATCAAGAAGACCTCTTAACCTTCTTGGAAGATCTCAACTCATTTGATCCAATAGCAACGCTTCTTTAATCATTTGTAAGTTTTCTTTAATGTTTTTTCCACAGTTGAATGCCTTTGACGATAAAATTATTTGAGAAAAAAGGGATGATGTAAGGGAGCCATTTCTTGTCAAATTTCTTATACAACATTTCTTTTTGAACTCGGGTATCATAGGTCATTTTTTGTAGCTCAGTTTGGATCTCAAAAATCTCTACATTCCATTGTTCTGGACAGCCAATTAAATCATATAGTTAGTTTTCTTCAGGATTCAAGGCGGCCAGCACTAAAATCCTCAAAAAGATTATCAATGCTTTTGATAAATTGATCCTGTGCAATGGTCAATGGTATTTTATAATTATATATTCTTTATGCCCACTTTGCTATTGACCATCTGTGTCCGTCATTTTCTATAAGCTTTGGAGTGAAGCATGGTCTGTGACAACGGTTATATGGGTGCCATAAAGGTATGACTGGAAAAGTTTTATAGTCATTAAGAAACAGTCAGCACTTATGCTTATGAAACTATAATTATATTTATCCTTGCTCAGGGTCTTGCTGAAATAAGCCTCTGGATGGTCAACAAGATCTTCAAAGTGTTGATATAGGGTAGCCATTACTGAAACATCACTAGCATCAGTGAATAGCAATAATGGCCGGTCAAAAGCAGATGAATCAAATTAAGTTTAGTAAGAAGGGCAGGCCTCAGCATACTAAAAGCTTTTTCTTGTTTAGGCCGCCACTCAAAAGGGACATTCTTTTTGTAAGATATAGACGAGGAGTTCATCTGAATTGGCAAATTTAGGATAAGCTGACAATAATAGCACACTATGACAAGGGATACTTGTATATCCCTGAGGCTCTATTGCGACATATTAATGTCAGAAACTTTATCTAGATAGACTAAATATATTTTCTGAAATCATTTGTCTGAGGAAATCCATTTAAAATCAACGTAAAAAGCGCTTTGAAGGCTTGTGCTTTATGAAGGCCTTTCTAAGAAAATTTAGGCTTTCCCAGAGATGACACATGTGGCCATTAGAGGTTTATAAGAGGACAGCAATATCTTCAGTATACAAGGACACAAAATATACTCAAATACACACAGTATCCCAACTATGGTGCTTTGGAAGGTAGTAGGTGAATTGCAAAGGCCCCCAAGGCATTCTGATTGTCTCAAATAGCTCTTATAGGCTATGAGCGCGCATTTGAATTGATTTTTAGGTGCTAGCTCTAATTGTTAATTTCTGCTAGTGAGGTCCATAGCAGAAAGTATTGGGAGCTGGAAAGCAAGTAAAGAGTGTCATTGATCCAGGGAAGATGATAACTGTACATTTTTAGTAATGGAGTTAATCCTTTGATTGTTCATCACTACGTGATAACTACCATTTCTCTTCCAGACTAACAGAAGAGGTGATGCCCAAGGGCTACAGGAAGGCAATTTAACCCATCTTCAAGTAGCTGCTTAACCTCAACAACAATTCTGAGCTTTTTAAATATTATACTTTAGGTAAGGATAGGATAGGATGGGTTGAGCGTCACCAGGCTCACCATTATGTAAAGCGCCATTTTCTCAAAATCAAAGGTGGAGGTTGAGTAAAGGTTGGGGTTTTCTTCTTGAAATTGCTAAACACGGCTCAGTTGCTCACTGGTGAGCTCTCTCCCAATAGAGGTGTCATTTGGAGCTAACAATAGGGGCGATTCAAGCCCTTTTTCCCCTATACTTCTAAAGTTATGTACATCATCAATGCCTTATAAAGGTTTTAGAAAAACATGAGAAGCTAGAGTATTGGCTACCCAGTGTCCTAGGTTTGTAGTGATGTTATCTAGAAGCACCAATAAGGATCCACATAAGCAGGAGCTAAAACTCCTAGCAATTCAAATTTTTTTGATTAATGGGTTAACCACGCCTCATATTTCTAGCATTTGCCCTGAAGGAACAATGATATGTACCCTAGTGTCAATGATGACTTGAGAACTTTAGCTATATAGTTTTTAGATATGGCACATAGGTAGGCATGTCCTCTTCTCCATCTACCTCAGGAGGAGGTTTCATACTTGAGAGCCCTTACACCTATTGGGTTTTATCAATCTAGCTTTCACTTCCCAACAGAAAGGTCTGATCTTTGACCTAAGATTTGGCATTGCGGGAGGTCTCATAAACAAATGGGAACCTATGTTCCAAAAGTGAAAAATTTCTTCATTATAGTGCATGATGGCAGAACAGCTATAAGAAACATGTCTTTTAGGTGGAGGTTGTAACTAAAGTTATATAATTCAATTGCTGATGTATTTAACAACAACTTGCCAAAGAGAATGGGTAAAGTTGAGTAGGCTCCATTTGATCAAGTCATTGTGGTTCAGCTTTGCCATATTTCATGTAGTGAGGTAAGTTAAAAGCTACCTTGATGCGTTTCACCAACTTTGATAAGATGTCATTTTTTGGGAACAACTGTTTACTATGGCATGGACAGAACCTAGTGAACGCAAACATTAACTTGTGTGACTAAACTCCCATATTGAGGGTCAGAATAAGAAACTTAGGGGATCTATCAGTAGAAGAGTAAGTAGTATAGGGTTCCTTATTATCAATGGGTGTGTTTCATTTCCCCCTAGCACAACAACATCAGACTTGTTAGAGGATGATAAGTTTTCTTAAAGAAGCGCAGTGATGTCAACATGAAGCGCCTTGTTATTCATGCTGACTGCCTATTTCCCGCCTCTTCAGCAAGTCTTTTTCCAAAAACCCAGGCAATATGATAAAATCCGTTATATTAGATGTACTGAGGTTTGAGATTATTCTGGTTTTGAACCACTTAGAGTTGATGATAGCCGTGAGAGGTGGAAGCGGAGGTTTTTAAAATTCAAGGTAGATGCAGGAATTTCGTTAACAGCTTCCTTAATTTTTCATATGCAGGGGAGTTACTCTTCTGGCCAATCATATTTAGTTGAATCTCAGGATAATATCCCAACATGGAGATTACAGAGTTTATGGCATTGTCCAGAATAATATGGTAGTGTTAACCAAGTGTTAAAACTTATAGGGATTCTTGATTATTCTTAGCTGAAAAACCCAAAATTTGTTTATTGCACAGGTTCAGTGCTGTGCAATTCTCCGCGTTGTCTGATAGTAATATGTATTAATTTGACAATAGTATGTAGACGATTATCCATAGTTAATTAAAGTACTAGTATTGGGTCCAATGCTTGACCAGTAATTCCCCTCCAATACTTAAGAAGTTCTCAATAGGGATTTTATCCCATATATGCAGAAACTCAATCCATGCTCAGATCCTAACCTAGGCTTCTCTCTGGTGACACACAGTTGGCAATAATCCCCAATTCAGCTTCCCTTCTCTGGATCCATGCTCAGATCCTTACTCCTTATCTTAAAGATACTCCTAATTAAAGCACACAGCAATATATCCCTGAAAAAGATTAGAATGGTAAAGTGTCCTGTAAAGTTTTAATGGTAAAAAATTTTGTCTGGTAAAAAGTGTATTTATTAAGTGAATTATTACGGGAATTTATAGTGAGGAAATTTGGCGCCCAAACATCAGTTGGCACCTCTTTGATAAAAGGGCAGCCACTGCTATTGAATTAACCATAATTGTCTCATCAGCGATGTTCTTCCCCATCCTGGCTAGGTTTCGTCATTGGACATCTTCAAGCCTAAAATGGAAAGAGTCAGAAAATGTGTCACTAACGTTTTCCTCTCAATACCAGCAAACCAACCATATTTGGCAAGCGACATGCTTAGTTAATGAGACTTGTTACCCATTAAGGCATTCGTTGAACCAAATGATTGATTAGCTAACTACAGGCAGCATCACTTGCCTCACAACTTGATCCTTATATTCCCTATCAGTCAGTGATGAAACCTGAATGATCATGATTGGTACACATGATAGTTAATCATCAATCAACTATCAGATGCCCCTATTCTGTCAGCAACTCTGCCCAGCGAGATCTTAAAGATTTCACCCAGATGATCCTTGATGGATCTAACCCAAGCGAATCACATAAAATCCCTCAAACATCGTTACCCTGAAAGAAGGGTCAACTGATATCCAATTCACTTTGCTATAAGGAATTATCCCCTAGTGACCCCTGGTATTCTAGTCGTCTGGGAATATGGGCAAAAAACCAACTACAAGGGTTGTTGTTGAGCATAGAATCGTTTGGCAAACTAAAAGACTTTCTTCTTTGTTTATACAAATAG
This sequence comes from Massospora cicadina, assembly GCA_022478985.1. Lineage (NCBI taxonomy): Eukaryota > Fungi > Entomophthoromycota > Entomophthoromycetes > Entomophthorales > Entomophthoraceae > Massospora > Massospora cicadina. The sequence goes on from JAKSZP010011937.1 coordinate 24,593, forward strand.
CAATGAATGCCTGCTTCTTATTGCATAAGGTCTAGTTGCTTCTAAACTTCTAGGGCGGTATGGACTTTATCCCATTTGTGACATTTCTTTAAAATGGGGAGTCATAATTTTATGGGCTATGATGTTATGAAAAGAGTGGATGTGCTTCACCTTCTGACAATCAGTAGCCTCATCCATAAAACTCCCACAAGTGTACATAAAGGAGGCGATACTTTCATTCCCCATAATATCTCCATTTTTAAATTAGACTTTAAGTTAGTCATAATAGGAGTGGAATAGTATTGATGGAAGATACTAGAGAAGGGTTGGAAATCTTAGTTTCAGCATAGTTGAAAGGGGCCTGTTGGTCTAATCGACATCTTAATCCTTCTATGTCCTCCTGAACTTCATCCCAATGATGGTTATTGAGGTATAGTAGACCTTAAGGGCAACTTTCTCCTTCAAAGCTTGAATTTCAGTACATTGGAGGGGCAGCTAAATTTCAAAGTCATTTAGGCGGGTTTTGAAACCTCAGCAGGTTTGACCAAATTTTATGATGCAGCTGTTGGTGAGCTTAGTGAATGCACAGAAATTATCCATCTAATCTGACAAAGCATTAATCAAAGCTCTTGGGTATAGGGTTACCCCATCTAAGTGGAGCTTGTATCCTTGACCCACAATTTCTTTTCTGGTCTCATAGCGCTGTGACCACTGGCAGGACGTCTTGTTTCCAGGAGTTATTGTAAATTTCAGGAGTTTGTACCAAGGAAATAAATGGTCCTTGGGTCCATGGGGACCTTTTGGTCCTTCTAGTCCTTCTGGTCTTCTTAACCTCTTAGGCCTTAATCCCAGGGGTTCTATCATGTAAAACTAACTCCTGGTAACGTCGCTAAGCATCTGGATGAGGTCCTGATTCTGATTGAGGCGTTGGCTCAAGATGTAATTATATATTCATAAATTTTAATGAAGCTGCTCCTCAAGGTAACACAATATTAAACTTTACAACATGGAAAGTTGGTTTCAAGCTTCATTAATTAATTGAATTTATCTAAATTGGCTTTCATCTGTGCTAACAAAATAGAAGGAAGCAATGTAGAAATTTAAAATATTTGAGTGCAGTATTTTGTGAGTCTTAATTGTTAAACTACATCATGATGATGAAGACCAACTATTTGTAGTTATGGTGTATGACTGGATGAACAAAGCTTAAAAGGTAGCGTTAAGTCTCCAAATACAGTTCTCCAAGGGGAGCAGAGCTGAGAAATATAAATATCACACTGTGGAAGGCACATAGGATGCTAGGAATGACTAGTGTGTCCACACACAGAGTAGAGTCTGTTCAGTAATTTTTGAATAATCTTTATTGATGTTCACATATTGTGCTTGAATCTGATCTTAGTCAACATAAGTAGAGCAAATTGAAAAGTGGCCATAATTTCAAGATTTCAGCCTGTAGAGGAGTTACTTTGTATTGAGGCTTGTTGATCCATTATGTTACGCTTCTTTTTTGTCAGTGGATTGGACTGCTTAAATTCTATTATTCTCCATTTTTAATGATAGACATTTTTAATTGCATAGCTTGGAGGCCCTTGTATTGAGCGCCACTTATGTCAGCTTATCAGCTTTCTTAAATTTGAAGCCAGGTTCTAAATGAGTATCAAAGCTGTATATAGCAGAGAGGTCAATGAAGACAAAAAGATGGGGTAAATAGACTACTTTAATGATGTAGAAGATTTTTTATTTGTAGGGAAAGTTGGGACATGATACTGAGATGGACTCCATGGTCCCATATACCAGGATCTTCTAAATCCTTCAAGATCATTTGCCTAGTTGATACCTTATTTTTTTATAGACAATTTCCTCATGAAAGCATTAATGGGAGTCGCGCCTTTTTGATTTGGAAAGTAGAGGTTAATTCCAAAAGACATCTCAATCAATTCCAGTGCACTAATGTTTCCTGATCAGATTTCTCATCAGTGCTTTCAGAGACAGAACTTAATCAAAAGGGCTTAAAATTTGACTTATTGAGGTTCAATCTTGGATTAGTGTATTTGACTTGCTTATTATCTCAAATGATAACGGTAGCTATTTAAACCCTTCACTGTCACAAAAACTCAGTTTTTTGGGATTGTTCTCTACAAGAATAGAAAAATTATAGTTGGGCTGGATTAAAATACCCTCCTAAAGTTATGAAGAAAATTGATTAAAGTATTATATAAGAGGTGAGTCATAGTAGCTTCTTTAATTGGAAATTCAGATGCCAACGTGATAATAAGAGGGGAAGAATAGCTCTGTAAATACCAGTACTACAAAGTATTAGTTGACCAAACATAGTGGAATACGAAATTGATATAGCTATGTATCATAATTAAAACTTGGGCTTAGAAGATGTTGAAACGGGATACAATAGGATAAGATATGCACAGGTAAAATAGAGCACTTAGTATGGTATAAATTTAAGAAAAAGAATATCTCAAAATAATACTTGTATTAAGGGACTAGATATATTGTTTTTATAAAAAATATAATTTTTACAAACTCAATAAAGTTCTCTTATTTTCTAGCATTGAAGTTCCGTCATGAAATGATAAGACTCTATTTAGGCAGGAATTGTATTACCATATCTTTGTTGCTGGTTAGTTTTTTAATGTTACAAACTCTAGTCATACTTTCAACTTTACACCTCACTAACATATGCTCGTTTTTATCTGGAATATTCTCAGTTCATTGGTTTTATCCTCAGCGCATAAGTCTTTTAATTTATCCCATTTTTAGTCTACTAATAGGCTTTTGACCCACCTCAAAGCCTTAGTGTGCAATAGATCAGAAATAAAAAATAGATTGATTAGGTACAGCACCTTTAAAATAGAGGCAGAGGACAAATGATGGAAATAACTCAATTGAATTACCAGGCAACACTATATGTATATAAACTGTAAGGAACAGGATTAAAATGGAGATCAAGGATTAATGCTGATGGTATAAAATTCATAGGTAGAAGCGTAGCAAAAGGTCTGATAGTAATTAATAAGAATCAAATTACCCTTCTATTCCTGCTCAGCATAACTTTCCAAGCAATTTTTACAGTTATAAAAAAGTAAAAACTTAATCGCCCACCATTGTTTTGCTCTGATGTCATTGGATTCCCCGCCAGCTGCCCCAGTGTGGGGCAGCGTCAAAACTCCACCCACCATTTTCTGTCTGACAGTAAAACGCACTTGGACTGGTTCACCCAGCCATACCAAACCCCTAAGATGATTCGTTCCTCCCAAGGAGCTTGACGCCCACCTCGCTCAATCCCAAGTTGTGCCCTGCAGACCCCTGGTGCTCCCTCAGAGCAACATATGTTTTGGCTTTAGGGTCAAATATGGGAAATTTTTCCCATACAACAACTAAGCCATTATTGAAATGGCTCAGGCGGTGATGAAACCAGCCTGTTTTATTGACTTCCACCCCTATAAGGGGTATTTTGATATCAGCTTCACTTGTGAAGCTGATGCCACCACTGTGGCAACGGTGCCTCTGGTCTTCCAGGATACACCTCCCCCAACAACACAGATCTGGCTCCCAGAGGACAGCACCTTGGTGGTGTAGCTCGCTTGTTTGCCTACCCACCTTCCCCCTGAGGTGCTCCACCAGGAGCTGATGGAGGGTTTGGCAGCCTATGGCTCCAACCCCATCTTGAAATTTGTGGTCCCAAATGGGGCCACATGCCTCGTTGGGCCTCAGGTATATGCCATGATCAGCCCTGATTTGAACAAAATTGCCCCATTAATTTATCCTCACGCTGCTATCCCCTCAGCGCCCGACCATCCATTCCGGGCCCATGTCAAGTGTGGACGGACAATTTGTCTGTCCTGTTTCAAGTTAGACCACTTGAAATGCAAGTGCCCATATCTAGCAGCTTCAAACTGTGCTGATAGTTTGTCTGATGGCCACCAATGTGCCACCCACCCCACGCCAATTCCAGCATGGGGTACAATCCTACCTCCCACTCCTCAAATCCTGTTGATGCAGATGCACCTGCAGCCACCAATCAGCCTTTAACTTGCCCCAGTTCCATGCATGAATCTTCCAATCAAGCGCAGGATTGGACCACAGTCTGATCCCATGCAACATCTGACAAATCAACTAATTTTCAACCATATGCCAATTCCCCAATTCAATTTACCAGAACCTGATGGGACTTTTTGGATGAAATTGACGAATCAGGTAATATTATTGAAGAACCATCGCTGCAAGTTGACCAGTTTTGTAATGAAAAAGGGATGCAGAGTTCCCCCTCATATAAATGCCCCAAAGCCTAACAACAAACCATTCCACAGAGACCACCAGCAAGCAGTAGAAGAAGCCGCCACACCAGATTACCATGATCTCCACAAAGCTGCCGCTAAATCAGTGACAGTGCTCACAGGAGGAATTCCACATCCTGTTATCCCCAAAAACATATTAAAAAAGTAAAAAATATGTAAAACAACATCATAAAAATGTCACCAACGCTATCCAGAACGTGGTAACTGTAAACAAAATCCAAAAGCTAAGATTACCTAAACCAACATTGCCATGTTCATTAAACTACCAGACGCCTGCATTAAAGCTCAAAAATTTTAGTCAAATATATTACTGCCATATTTATACATGCAATTATTCAGAAGTAACAATCATCAGTGAGATCAAATCATATACTGCTGATTCACTGATGCCCTTGCTATCTGCCTTGACATGCACCCTACTCTGGGAAGAGATAGCTTCTGCCAAAGAAGGCCCCCCAATCCCCCCACCTCTTTTACCATGGAGGGATAAGTGGTTTTCGCTGCCCACCTGGTTGGTTATTTTGTTTGGTGTGATTCATTCAATTGCTCAATTGGGCGTTTTGTTTGAATCAATTAGTTATGTTATTTCTAGTTTAATTTTTTAGTTTGTTATGGTCGTCCCTGATCAGCTTACCTTGGTTAAATAAAAAAAATAAAATTACCAAAAGATAAAGTTGATGTAGTGACAAAGATCTATGTAATATTAAGTTTTAACTCAATTAAGATTACCAAAATCTCAGATATTAAAGTGATATGAATTGATTTACCAAAAGATGAAGCTGGTGTGGCAGCGAGTTAGTTAATTGTAAACTGGTGATCAATCTTGTATGGTTGGCCACCATTTATTCACAACATTATTCCACTTGATAAAATATACAAGAGTTACAATTTTCTGGAAATAGCAATCTATGTCCTTGATTACTAAAAGCTAAGTACCTTGAGCCCTATATGATCTAATTTCTTTCTTGGCATTTATTCTGTTAACGGTATGCACCTTGATGGTGTCTATGGAATTTGGTATGACCAGCCTGTTGGATTTTGGGTTGTTGAAGGCTTGCTGGTGCTTATTTATCTCTAATTTAACAATATCAGAGGATGGGCTTCTCAAACCACTGGTATGTAATAACTGAAATAAATATTTATGAAAATGTTTTATTTTATAGTTTTTTATTGAGCGCCGCTTGGGGGTAAAAGAGATATCCATTTGATAAATCAATAAAGTTATTTAAAATGTCAAGGCTCGACGTTTGTATGGCTTGGGAAATTTCCTAAATTTGGTAATATGCAATTTTAGCCTATTGTGGCTTGACATACTTGCATCTCTTAAACTGAATGATGGATGGGGAAATATTAATGGCCAGAGTGAACCCATGATGTAATGACTTAATATTTCTGCCAATCCCCATCTGAGAAAATTACTTCACCTTGATGGACCCCCTATGCCTATAAAAGGGGTGGCCCCCATGCAGGTGCTTGGTGGACCTGAGCACGGTTGGCAAAGCACCATCCAATGGATGCCTCATGGTCCACTTTGTGGTCAGAGTAATCTGACTATTAGTTTTTGATTAAGTTGCCCAAAGAGGAGTTAAAATCATGTTACCCAATTTGTTGGGTTCCACCAAGAATTGGCCAGGGTCTTTTGGCTGACTAATTTGTTATTATAATTAAAATTGATTTCCTCCTTATTGCGACTCATAAATGCTCAACCTTTTCTCTATTTGGCTGAGTTCTACCCACATCATTCTTATTTTGAAGCCTAGGAGGCAAATGTCTGACACAACCATTAAATCATTTATTTTTACTTAATCATTAAACAAGTAGTTAGGTAGAGGGTTTGATTAATCTGCCTTTACTCCAACAGAAAACTGTAAATTAATCTCTATAAAAAACTTTTTGGGCCACATTGCAAAACAATCATTGTTATATGTCAAGTTGAGGCCATCACTGATAAAAGTTAAATTCTTTATACAATTAATACCTTCTTATAACAATTGCGCTGGTTCCCAAAAAATAATGACCTCAATTTACATTTACCCTGTGGACCATAACTAAATTACTCGTTTAATATTAATTTTACTCACCCCCCTCAGCATAAAACCATATGCTGTAATGTGGTAAATGCACAGGTATATGTGGTTATTATAACTAAATAATGCTTCCTGTTTGACAACAAGAAGCTCTATCTGAGCCAAAAATTGGTTTAGAAAAAAAATCTTGTTTAAAATTACTTAGGCAACCTTTGCCTACAATAGAATGTAATGAACTAATATAAAAACTATATCAAAAGACAAGATATTTTATTCAAGGGAAGTCAGCGGATATATAAATATCAATTGGCAATCAAAAGCCAACCTTTTAATTAACATTGGCATTATCCGCCAAAAATTATAATCAATTAATCCTAACTTATAGCATCATTCTACTATTGGGTCAGAACATCCACTGGGACGTTCAAAAGTTGCAGCAATTGAGCCTGAAAGCTTAAAACTAAAGGTTATCAGTATTATTGCCCAATACTTTCTAAAACTAATTAAACTATCAGGATTGATAGATCAAAAATATAAGCTAATTTAAAAAATCCCATATGGAAATCTAAAATCTCAATTAAGTAGATAATTTGGCAATTTTCTGACTATGTAAAGCGCTAATATGGGACACATCGGAGATAGCATAATTTAGTTAAAACTCCAACACATCCCAGCTTAATCAGATTATCTTCTTTCAACGTGTTGTTGAAGCAATCTCCTTCAAAGGCGACAACCAGAAACCGTGGTGCAAAATTGACTTAATTTATAAACGCTGATCTTGCAGTGAGGTCACTAGTACAACCCTGCTCCTCCAAGTGGTGATATATAAAGCAGAGTCCACTGTTAAAACGAATGGCAGAGCTTAAAGGTAAGCTAGCATGCTTCAACTCCAAATTAAATATCATTTAAAAAACTTAAAAAAATAACTGCCGTTTTAGAAATGTTCAATTAGTATTATATAACATATATTATATTTTACACTTCATTATTATTTTAACTTTTTTTCAAATTATCTACATGCTCTTAAAAATTTTGCATGCAATATGTTCACTATTCGTCAATTGGAGAGGTCCTTAATAGTATAGGCATCCAATGCCAACTTACTGATTATCTTGAATGGGCCAACCCAAAGCTTGTCTAGATAATTTTTCATAGAATGGCGTGGGTGTCACAACTTTTAACTTTTTAACCAATGTCTCAAGTTGGAAAAGCTGGAAGCTATAAATTTATATATTATTTATCCTTGATTTTCTCTTGAGACTATTGACATAGTGTTGGGTTTTTGCCCACGTTTACAGCTTTTTAAGTTAGAAAGTCTGATGGTTCACTAGGGGCTAGGTCTCGCCTATGAATAAATTGGATATTGGTTAAGATTAATATCAGTTTATTTGCACTAGCAGATTTTAGAGTAATTCGTTAGGTTTAGATCCACTGGGTCAATCCATGAAAATGCTTAAGACTTTTGGGCAGGGTTGCCAATGAAATTGAGTCATCTAATAGTTAATCATTGATTATCTACTAGATTTACCAATTGGGATCAGTTAAGTTTCATCACCAATGATTGGGAATTTATTTAAAGGTTGTGAGGCGAGTGATGTCACCTTTAACTAGCAAATTGACCATTTGGTTAATAACAATTTTATATTGTGTAAAGAGTACTATCTAAGCAGTTCACTAGCTAAATATGGTTGGTTTGCTGTGATTGAGTGGAAACGCTAGGGAGCTGTTCTCTTGCTGCTTCCAATTTTTAGGTCTCTGGGATTTCTGATGGATGAATCCTTAGCCTGATGGAGAGGACCATCGCTGAAAGAGACCTAAAAGGAAATTTAAAAGCAACTGCTTCCGTTTCCTTACTGAAGCGCCAACAGAGTTGTCAGGCGATTATTTACTTTATAAATTCTTTAGTTTTTTACAATAATTAAGCAGATCTAAACTCAATTTAATATCCTTTTCTATTCATTTCAGTTTATTATTGTTGTAGTACAATAATTGTTGTCTCTTTTTCATGATAAAGAGTAAGGGTCAGATATCCTTAGAAGAGAAGCAGACCTTTTAAGTAGATCTCCGCCGACTCAGCATGATGGGAAACAAGGCTGAGAACGAATAAATCTAGAGTTATAAAGTTCAGCAGAAGAGGAAAGAAGTCCATAATTGTCAGCATAATCAACGTTGAGTGAAACATTCCAAGCTTAGCGTGGGACCACCTATCAACCTGGTTTATATACATCTGTGGATAACATTCTATAATAATATTAGATCATATATCTACATTAATATTAATCTACGCGATTTGTGTACATGATAATCAAACCTGTGCATTTAACTTTGGGAACTAGGAACAAACCCAGTTTATACATAGGCTGAGGATCTTAACCCTATCAACACTTTCATCAGGTTCTATAAGTACTGTAAAGAGATTCTTTATAAACTTGGTTAAGATCAGAATATAAAATTGGCAGCAAGAAAAATCAACATCCGTAGAGTAGTTCAAAAAGGACTTTACCAGTTGACAAAAGATAACCAAAATCAGAGTTACTGCTGCCTAAAATAAAAATTCTTCTCAGCTGGAAGATTTGCGAGCTACAGGCTTTTTCAAGGTAGTGGCGAGAGTACATCTACCCTTTTACCCTTTCCATCTGTTTCTGGATGGTAAGGAGTCATAATAATTACTTTAATTACCATTAATTTGTATAGTTTGGGTATGACATTTGTAGTAAAGTTGCTTTACGTTATCATTTAAAATAATTTGAGGCAATTTTTCAGTTTTTTTAAATGCTACATTATAAACTTGAAAGTACTGCTATCATCTACTTTAGCTAAAGAACGCATCTATAATTACAGGTCAAGTGGTCAATAACAACAAACTATATTGGCTTTATTTAATACTCATATTTAATGTTCCAATTACACTAATGTATATAGTGTGCTAAGAAAACTCAGGCTTCGCTAGCTAAAAAGTGGTTGCTATCTTATAAGTCTTGTGTGTTATAAACATTGCACAACAAAAAAGAATTTCCATTATGTAGATATTAAGCGATTCCCATTAGTACTTTTGATGAACATGTTCTAGGGGTTTTATAGGCCTACATGCCCAGTTAACTTATGAATGCATTAATAATCTCTGTCCATTCAAAAACTTCAAGACATCAATAATTCTTCAACAAACTTAACATTGGAACCCTGAAAATTTTTGTATTTTCCATACTATTGTTTATAGCTTTCTAAATTAATTGTATTTGGCCTTCAATAAAGCAAATTAAAAATTTTCTCATACAGCTAATCTGCATTTCTAGAATTATAAAGAACTGTGGGCTTATGATAAATCATCTGCATATTGATAAACGGTGTCAGGCAATGTACAATCTCAAGATTATATGCTTGGATTCTTGGGGCCTTTCTGGCCAATCTCCCCTTACAGCTCTTTAAAATTTGTGTAGCCATCTAGGTGAAGAGTGGTTTCTTACCACCTTGAAATGCACCCTTTATATAAAGTTCGAACTGTTTACAGGTGTATATAGCTGTGAGACATTTACACTCTGTAGTGGTATATTTATGCTCTTGTTTACTCAAAGTTCAGATTATTTATGCTATAGGGCGTATATCAAAACTTTCAACCACTTGACTCAATACATCACTAACTGTTAAAAATACATTCATCTGTATAATTAAAGGGCTAAGATATTGATATTGCATTCTAATCTAGTCATTAATTACATTCTAAGTGCATCAAATTAGGTTTGTGCTTCTTCACTTAACATTAAATTCTCTTTTTAAAGACTTTGATAACTGGAAGATTGGTCAGCGCTGGAAGCAAAGTTCTTGATTAGTGGTGGTTTAGATGTTTAATCCTGAAAACATTTGATTACCCTTGATATTTATGGATCTAATCACGGCCTAGATCACCTCAGCTTTAGGTTTTTATGGCGTAGTCATTAACGTCTTCAATAAACCCCAAGTAAATAATCCTATTTCAAAAGCACCATTTCTGAGGTTTAATCTACAAGAAGATGATGATAATCGTTTAAAGACCTATTCCAAGTGTTCAAAGGTGATCTGTAAATTTACTATTAGACACTTTGATATTATTTAGGTAATTGAGGACAAGCAACAATTGCATGTCACCTTACATGTTTGTTAAAATACTGGCAATCTCTTGCTCACAGGTGCTTGGTTGCAGGATCTCTCCAAAATACTAGATTCAGGATTGTTAAAAATCTCAGCAACTGTTTATAAATTTGTGATTAGAAGTAGACACCAAATAGGCTTAATTTTAACAAAAAATGGGTAGATAATCAGTACTTTATTATGATAGTGGCTTGCAGTTTTTATAATACTTGAAACTTAAAAAAGATGAGTGATAGAATTTAGTTTAAGCAGAGGGTAGAATGGTTTTAGTTAAATGACAAATTGGCCTGTCAGAAGCTTAAAGATCTTTTCACCTCAATATGGCTTAATTTTAGGGGATTAATTGACAGCAAAAATGAAAAATCCATGCAGTAACAACTGATACTTTATCCAATCATCCAAAACTTAAAGATATCTTCATTTTTGCTGATAACAGGATTTCCTAGTTCTTGATAGGAAGGCAAGATATTTTCACTCTTCAAAACCCCTTTCAATTCTATAAAAGGGGATGTTTACTCTTAGTTTTAGCACTAAATTCAAGTTAGTGCATTTGCAAACTTCCAAACCAGTTCTCCTATTTCATGGAGGGTAAAAAAATAATAACCCTATACAAACTTTAACTCTGAGAGTTAGACTTAAAATTGCTAATATTATTTGAACTATTTAACACTGAGACAATTTCTCTGCTAGGTAAACATACAATTGTCCAACATCGCCACCTTCAAGAATGTTGGGGGTTTAATAGGGGCGTAGAAATTGCCCATGGACCCTTTTAGTGATTCCAAAAGCAAGGGACAAGAATATTCATCGCCCTTCTTATAAGTGATGATGAAAGGCTCAAACCAAATGGACCCAAATTTTCCACTTCTGGGATTGATGCGATTGTGATGGCACAAAACAAATTTGATAATTGAAAAATGTGGAGAGGCTGTCTAAGCTAATTAACTGGCTGATCCTCTTTAGTAACAGTATTACTAGATTGGTCATGGCATCATATTTTAGCTGAATTACATGTTGGGCTAACCTCTTCATAGCTCTTTTAGGAATGTTTAGCCTAGAAGAAAAGATGTCTTTATCTAAAAGATTAGGTATTTCAGACTCTCAACCATTTAAGATAAAGAAATAAAACATTTAAAGGATTCAGTGTTAATTAATAGAATATGCCATAGACGCACTAGGCAATAATTGATCCTAGTGGAGAGAGTCTGAAGAGGCCATCTTTTATAAATTAGAAACCAAAGTTCCATTTACTCTTTCTATGTACCGTTTTTAGTAGGGTTATTGGGTTCAAAAAAGATGTTTTGCTCTCACGGAGGTAGCCAGGATCATGACCACTATGGAGGTGAGATTTTCCTTTGTCTCAAAGAAAAACCTGGGGCAACCATAGCGAGTGAAGATATACTGATACAGGTATGTTGCGGTAGCCTTGGCATTTTGTGTGGGAGAGAAACGTCTTCAACATGTTTTGTATATTGATCAATGCCTACTAGTATATATGGATTTTCATTGTTAGTCTGGGGTAGGGGACCTACCACATCTAGGTTTCTACCATTGAAAAAGTTGGGGGTTTTAGTTTATATAAATATTTGGTATAAAACTGGATTGCTATTTACAGGTTATTCTGGCATCCTGGACTTCAATAATGGTTTCATAATTACATCCCAATAGTACTGATCAATAATCCATTCTTAGGATTTCCACACCCTGCCATGACCAAGAGTAGAGTGTCCAACAACGATCACTGCTACTCGTTCTGTAGGTCGTAATGGCAGCCAATTTGCGCCTCCCTATTTATATAGCTTCCCACTCTCCACCTTGATGTTGTGGGAGTGTCTTGCTAATATTTTCTGGATGGGTTAATCCTTATCATCCCAAGCATCAGGAGTCATAAGTAGATCATGTAATCTTTTCATGTCAGTATTATCCAAGAGAAGAATAATCAGCCAAGTCAACCCATCATTGTTCATAAAACGAGTCCCACCTTGGTGTTCAATATTCATATCATAACGTTTAAGCTTCAAGGCCCAAAGAGCCAAACGTCTGAAAGGATCCTTCATATTCTGTAACTGATTTTTAAAGAAGCGTGGTCAGTAACCACGGTGAAGGTAGTTGCATAAATAAAAAAGTGATAGTGTTTGTACAGTGTGTCTGACAGCAAGGCACTCCTTTTCAGTAACGCTACAGTTACGTTCAGCTTTGATAGTATCTTGCTGAAATATGTATGATCCATACTGTTCACATTTAATTGAGGCAGGATGGCTCCAACAGCGCAGTTAGAGGCATTGGTAAACAAAATGAAAGGTTTATCTAATCTGTGTGGCGTAGTATATGGAGTTTTTGTAGCAGTTTCTTTAATATCTCAAGTGTGACCTTTTGTTCCAAATTACAATATAAAGAAGTATTATTAGTCAATAGTCAAACGAGAGGCTCACTGAGCCAAGTAAACTTTGGCGATTTTTTGATGGTAAGAACCCATCATACCCAGATACACCTGGATATCACGTAGGCTTTTATGCAAGCATTTTTGATATTACTTAACTTTATCTTGCAGGGGTTGAATCCATCCATTTAAGATAGCATTTCCAAGAAGGTATAAGATTTCTTTGGAAAAGGTGCACTTTGAAGGTTTCAACTTGATGTTAGAATCATGAAGGCGTTGAAAACTTCTTTTAGATGAGAAAGTTGTTCGTTAAAAGTTTTAGAAAAAGCTGTGATATCATCAAGATAAACTATCACACTACTTATTTTAAGATACTTCAGGATATAATCTAACTCTTATTGGAATGATGAAGGTACATTACACAACCCTTGAGGTAATCTATTGGACTGAAAAGCCTCACACCCAATGATAGCACATTTCTTCTAATGTTGTGGAGAAAGATCCATTTGCCAGTATACGCTGGCAAAGTCCATTGTGGAAAATTTTGAAGCTAGAGAGCTATTAAAGAACGTCACCAATGCAAGGGATAGAATAACTATCCTTTTTTGTAGGGGTGCTAAATTTTTGGTAGTTTATAAATGCCCAATGACAGCCTTTTTAATGAGCAATAGATGGGGCGACCAAGGGCTTTGTGAAGGCACAAGTCGTCCAGCGTCAATTAACTGTTTGGTATCAGTCCTCATTTGTTGCTCTTCAACATTTGATTTGCGAAAAGGCTTGGACTGGATTGGACTAGCATCACCAACATCGATTGTGTAGCTCCAATCATTCATGTGCCTATTTTTGGTATCAGATTAGAGAAAATATCACTGCAGGCATTTAGTAATGAGTGAACTTTTCAAATCATCCGGGGTTAGTCATCTGAAATATGAATGTTAAACAAAGTACATAGTAACTTAACGTTATGTAAGCCCATATCTACCATATACCCATATAATGAAAAATTTTCATTATCCTCAATTGGATGCACCAGACTTTTCCTACTCTTGATGATTTTTTTCCATAATGTCTTTAAAAGTGAGGTCCCTCAATAAGATATTGATAGATCGCTGAAAACAGGATCTATTATACTAGGCAGTACTCAAGGCTCTAAAGGACTAACTACATTAATGCTTGTTGTGTGTGGCAAGCTGTGTCTCAGGATCTTTAGAGTAATCTTGACGCAATCATGCGTTGTTCACCAGGATTGATTATTATCTCTTCTTTGGCATAATACTAGATACCCTCCAAAGCATCAACTGTCTCAGGCAGTTTCTTTGTATTTCTCTTGGACGTAGCTTAAAGCAAACATAATGAATAAGAAGGGTACTCAACCAGGAAGGATATTCTTTCTTGATGAAATCTCTAATGGTTAAAACCAGAGAAGCCAATAACTGAGAAGGGAGAGAAAAATCTGTTTTATGTTAGTCAATCTATCACTTAAATCTTGAATTGGTTGCTAATAAACATACTATAATTGTTGTTGTCCAAGGCCACAGTGGGTGATGACAGAATGAACTTCTCAAGTTGAATGGGTAGGGAGGAGTATGTCCAATAGTATGAGTAATGTTTGGACCTGCAGTTTCATACACCTGGGAGTATTCCAAGTAAAAAGCCAGCTTACTATTCTTGATAAGCTTTGAGGATTTGACATTGAGTGGAGAGCCAGTGCATAGAATATCATAACCCATATGAGGGAGTTTTGATATGATATATTACCAAGCTTAATTGATTACAATACATCTGCTTGTCTACTAGGGATTTGCCCTACTAGTGGATGGAGGAGTTAATAATTATATCAATATCAATTGTTCAGAGTATCAAACTTTTCTCTCTCGTTGCAATCACTTTTGCAACCCATTTAATTCAAGTCTGATTCTAGTTTGATAATCTCACAAGAGGAGATTATTCTGCGCCCATGTCAGGGAGCAGTTGGGCAAGTAAGGTAAGAGGAGCAGGTGGTAGGCCCGCGGCCTCAAACGTTCAAAAACGCCCAGAGAAACTGGCGGAATAGAAATTTTTTAAAAAACTGGCGGTCACTATTTCCCCAGAAATCCTCACTTGGCAAGCACGATGCAACCAGTACATCAATACGCCGCACTCCCAGCCACTCTCTTTGGTGGAATACAGAGTCTGCGTGTTTCTGGACATCCAACAAACAGCTTTATGGGAAAAAATTTGTGGGGATGTGCACACTTTTTACCTGACCGCAGTGTATGTTGCACCTCACTCCATGTCACGCGGTTGGCTAGACCTAGGTTTTGAAAACAAGGAGGCAGCAGATGAGGATGCTACGGTGCATGTAGTGACCAACCTCCCTGAAGGGAAGCAGGTCATTGGAACCAAATGCACCAGATGGACAAAATCCAACCAAATTTTCCTCACGTTTAACTTTTTGCCTACTATGGTAAAATGTGACATTTTGGAGCAACACCTGAAAGATGGTCTCACCATTTATGGCGAAATACAATCTTTTGAGATGCAACTCTTTAAGCTGATGCCACACCTGTGCACCGGCAAAGCCATCATAGTTCTGACCCCAACTGAGGAGATTGCGAAGGACCTAATCCAGATCCCGCACTCCACTTTTATTAATATCAAAGGGCATACCACCCACCCTTTCTGGGTAACCGTGGACAGCGCGCCCCCCATCTGAACCCACTGTGACACATTCGGTCATAAGGCACATGCATGCCCCACCAAGGAGGGCGTCACATTCCAAGAGCACCCCTCAGCAGCCATGGCCAGCAGAGAGGCGCACTATGAACCAACCGCAAGCACCAAAGAGGCTTTCCCGTGGGGAGCACAAGGCTGCTACCTACTGGTAAAGCCTATTTCCCCGCATGAGTGGAAGAAGGCCAAGCAGGCCCACAGGCCATGGCCAAGGAAGCAGCCAAAGTCACCACTGCTATCTCACACTCCCAACGCCAGGAGGACATCGAAACCTTTGCGGTGGAAGCAACTTGGGAATCCATCAACCAATCAGATTGGGAAGCCCATGCCAATTGGGCCACCCAATCTGAGGATCTGATGGGGAACTTGATCTCACCCTTTCTTTGCAACCAAGCTCCGATTGAAACCAACTTGGGGCCCATCCTACCTGAAAATTTTTTTTGACCCACTCAACGGTGCACTAAACTCACCTGCACCATAAAAAATTTTGTCCGACGTCAGGAAAACAAAAAGCGAAGGCTAAAGCCAATGTGAACCTTTCTGCAAAAATCAACAAAACTACTGATAGCATTGCTGCAAACACCCGCACTGCCATGAAGGCCCGTGGGGATCTAGAGGAGCTAGTGGGCCCGGGTGCCCACCCCCTAGCACCTAAGGTGTGATGGGGGAAACCTTCACTTTAGGGTTGTTGAATATCGCCAAACTCAAGGCCTCGCTGTCCTGGGCTAGGAAACTGAGTTTTTTACAAAAAATTTACCCGTGGATATCCTGGCCATCCAGGAGTCCCACTGTCCATGAGGTTCTGAGGAGGCTTGGAAAACCATGCTCCTCCTGTCCCTATCCTTTTGGTCAGAGCAATGTGGGGTGCTAGTTTGGAGAAACAATTTCTTCAAATTTTTATTGTCAGAAACCTTCCTCAATGGCCGAGTCCTTGATATCACTTTCTTGTGGGCTGACATGGCACATGCTATCGTCAACATCTATACCCCAACCTGTGCATGAGAGCATTGGGAATTTTTCTCATTAGTCAAATCCCTCCCGCTACCCCCAGACCCTTTTGTAGTCGGCAACATGAACTGTTGGCTAAACATACCAATGGACCGTTGGCTTTCCTCCTCCCACGCCCCCCAGGGTCACATAGAACTTCAAGTTCTAAAGGCCACCCTTGGGTTAATGGATGCACTGCTGTGGCGAGCCCTGCTGCTCGAAAACATGACACGCCCCCACGTCCACAACAGCCAATTAAGATCCATGTCCCACATCAACCTTATCCTTATGCCAGCGAAATTCCAACACCACATTTCCCACCTCAAAACAACAAAAATGGAATTCTCCGACCACTGACTGGTCTTGATAACCTACCAACTACCTGTCACAGTGGCTAAGGCCCCACATTGGTGCAAACTCCGCCCCCCAAACTTGCTGCGCCAGGATTTTCCACTTGGGTGGAATCAACAACTTTGGCAAAAGAGTTTGTTGCACCGTTTTGCGCGGACCCCATCTCCACATGGGCAACCTTCAAAGAGGATAACATCCATCACTCTCGACACCTCTCCTCCAGATGCTCATGAGCCACATTGGCTGTCATTTCGCACGCTCTGGCAGATTTGGCACACCTGGAGTCCAACATCCTAGATACAGGATACAGCCCTGCATGGGGCTGGAAGTGGGCAGAGGCAGCCGCCCACCTCAACGTGCTCAAAAGGCAACGCAAACATCAGGTTTGTGTTCAGTACAGGGCCAAATGCATTACAAAGGGCGACAAGTGCACCGCATATTTTTTTAAAAATAATTTTGCACCACGCCAGAGCGTGGCCTGCAAACAGGTGCAAAGATAGATGATTTCATCGCGGATACGCCAGCTGAAGTGGCAATCAAAACACAGAAGTATTACTCCGAGTTATACTGATCTGATCCAATTCAGCCAGCTGAAGTGGCGGAATTTCTTGACCAAGCCCACATCTGCACCGTTTCCTGATACCCAGAAATAATAAATTTGATTACTCCAAACGAATTATGGACAGCTATCCGCGGTGCACCAAACTGGAAATCCCCAGGCCCAGATGGTATTCCATATGAATTCTATAAAAAGAACTTCAAATATATATCCCCACTACTGCTTGCCTCACTTAACCAGAGCCTTTTGGAAACGCGCCTCCTACCAGGAGGACAAGAGGCCTTCACCATCACACTCTTCAAAAAGGGGACAAGCTAGACTTGGCCAACTGGCGCCCCATTTCTTTAACTAACATAGATACAAAAATTTTAACAAGAATCATGGCTAACCGTTTAGGGATTGTAGCATCTGCCACCATCTCCCCAGAACAATTTGGTTTCATACCCAGAAGGTCAATTTGGGACAACGTGCACTCTGTGGCTAACGCATGCCAGTCCACAGCCTCTGGGGCACTTGTATTCTTGGACCAACAGAAGGCCTATGATAGAGTAAACTGGGAATACCTCAGGGCCTGCCTACATCAATTCCGCTTACCCCCTCGCTTCATCAACTGGGTGATGCTGCTCACGGAATCTGCAACAATGGCAGTACGTGGCCCTGGCTTCCTAACGGAAGTAGTCCGCCCTCAAAGGGGCTTGCGACAAGGGGACCCCCTTAGCCCACTCTTATACAACTTCAGCCTTGACCCACTACTTCAAAACATGAATGGCCAACTCACAGGGGTCCATGTGCCAGGCCAAGCCCGAGTCAAGATGATGGCATTTGCAGACGACTGTGCGGTTGGGGTGTCTAGTAATAAAGATGCATGCGCACTTGAAGCTCTCATCCAGGAGTATTCCTGGGTAAGTAACGCTGCACTGAACACTTCCAAAACCGAAATTATCCTCAGTGGTTGGTCTCAAAACTGCTGGGCCCCAGCAACCAGTGCCCAGCCCGGCCCATCTGCTCGCACAGGTGCTCGCCCTCCCAGCTCACCCCACATTGCCCCACTGGTGCTCCCCTTCGTGTCACGCCCTACCATAGGGCCGGTCCGCCATCTGGGCGTGTGGGTGGAGGCAGGTGGGTACGCATCAGCAGTAATGGAGAGTCATATTCTAGACAACGTGACAAAGCGCATCGCCTCCCTCAGAGCCCACCCTACTTCCCTTACTGGCAGGGTTGTTTTAGCCAACTCTATGCTCCTCTCCAAAGTCTGGTTTGGAGCCCACGCCATCCCCTTCTCCCCAAGCTTCTTCAAATCCTTGTATGCCCTGCTGCAAGGATGGCTTTGGTCAGGCCGCCCTCCACCAGTATGACTAGAGGTCATGTTTGGCCCTCATCATCATGGTGGCATGGGCCTGCTTGACTTCAGAGCCCATGCTGCCAAGATCTTGGGTACCTGGATTGTGGCCATCACCGCCCCTACGCTCCCCTCCCAACACTGGTTCCACGCGGCCCGCTCCAACTCATCCCGCGCCTTGGGCCTCAACAATCCATTGAACCCTCACTCCCTGATGAAATACCTGGCTTCACACCCATCGGCCACAGGTCCTCATGGGACTAAAACTCACTACAAAAAAATCCTCTTCTCTATGCAGAGCGCTGATTGGTGAATTTGTATTAGTGGATATACAGCCCAGAGAGGCCGCCCCTCTCCTCAGTTCACACAAGAGGTACAGGGGCTACCCATCCAAGATGGCGTGATCCCCACATGGCCCCATGCCCTATCCAGGGTGGACTACCTGGACATGATGACATCCCTTACTCCATTGAGACCCAAAAAACTACCTGGAAATACGCACACCATCCTCTGTTGCAGCCTCAAATCCGCTCCCATGTGTGGCGCTGCCTGAGGTGGGTGTACCATATGGCTGAGCGCTCTAACACTTTACACTCATCCTGCGTCGTGTGTGGCCAGTATGGAATGCTGTTCCACCGCTTGGAGAAGTGTCCTACCTCTAAAGTGATATGGCGCGAAGTTCAACGTCTGCTGGGCCAGGATCAAACACATCCCTTCAGTCTGTTAAGAGATATGTTCGCTTTATCAATGGCCTCCCCCCTTCCACCCTCCCTCCGTGCTCTGGTGGTTGCAATCGCCATGTGGACTATCCACACGATTGTCTTGGATGCCATCGCATGCTCCACCCCCACCCTCCCAGAAGCTGTCCACAGATTCCGGTCTCATTTGGTGGACCACTTTCAAGCGTGGATGTTTGGATACCTCCCACCGCGTTGCTGACAGCTGGTCTCCTCCTGGTTCCCAGTTTGGTTCATCAAATCAGACCCCTTCCTCCACACGTGTTCAATTGTGGCTACGGCCCCTTCACACGTTCCCTCCCCTCCCCATAAGTGGCGTTCCCGCTGGCAACAAGAGATAGCATCACTTCTCTGGGGTGCCTTCCCTGGTACTAAGTTTTGTCTCTTTCAAGTCAAATTTTGAAGTGTCCATCCTATGGTCAGCCTTCCCCACAATAAATTTAAACAATTGTTCAGAGTATCATTTTAAACAATTATTAGGTAACTTTCTAGACTTGATCTATCATATTGATACATCAGATTGCTTAAAATTCTTTAGGGTGAACCCTGACAAAAACAAGTGATTAGGTTGTAATTTTTTACTATTGATAACTTAATTAATATAGAAGTTGATCAGGCTTAGTCACATATTAACTAGGGGTTTATGAATTGCTGCCAAGTTAGGTCACAAAGAAAGATCAATTTTTCAGCTTACCTTTTTAGGATCAGAACATGATATATATGGGTAAGAGTCCTCTTACCTAATCAGGTTGTTACCCAATAAGGGTGATTCAATGAGGGTTGAGCGAAGGTGTGGGGACACAAGCTTCGTTTCAACTCAGAAGAGTCACATTGAGAGTCAGCGAGAGAATCTGATTGAAACAGAATAAGGAAGATTATCAATACATTCGACCATGGACAAATTCTTTAGCAACGGCTGTGGTATCCTAATGGGGCGCCAACAAAGAGCTGGGCGCCAAATTCCCAATAGAGTCCCTTGGTTTTCCTCTTAATAAAGCAGGTAAATATTTACCAATAAAGTAAAAACTTAGACTGTTTACTCTTGAGACTAGAGTTTGAAGGACAAGAAGATCTCTAGTCTGTATTATTGTTATTATCTCTGCGGACTCTGCATGACAAGAAGTGATGGGAAGAAACTCTAAACCTGAGATAAGTGTCAGATTCTAGTGGTTGACTCAAAAATAAACCTTCTACAACCATCAACACAAGCCGAATCTCACTCTATAACTCATGCCAATTACCCTAAAAATCAACTATGGCTGATTAGTCTGTTAACAACTTGGGCCAAATATTCTAACATTGGTTTAGGCCATTACCCTTTTGACAGCTCAGGACAATTATCCTCAATTAATTTAGGCCAATTATACTTACAACAAAGTTGGCTATTGTTCCTGATTAATTGGGTATAATATCAACTCTATATTTAAGAAAGCATCCAGAGATTAATCCCTAAAAATAGCTTAAAAAATCCCTTGGATTAAACAACCATAAGATTGCCATCATATTTTCACAATACGTTTTCCACCCTATGGAGAATTTTTCATGTTATGCTCAAAATCATCACAGTTCTCACAAATGGACAGCCCAAATTGGAGGCAATTGCTATCTAGATTCCTGATGACGTCACAATTAGGAGGACGTAATTAAGCTTAAAGTTAAAGCGAGTTTTCCCACTCATCTTATCTTATCAGCTATCAGATGCAACACATATAGCACTTGAAAATACACAGCCCAAATGGGAGTAGCTAGTGCTATTGAGAGGCTACTGACATCCAAATTAGGGTTACGTCAATAAGCCAAATCAAGGCTAATTTCTATAATCAATCATATTTTTTCATCTGTAATATGCTATAGATAGCACTTGCACATGGGCAACCCAAAATGAGAGTACCTAGTGCTATCAAGAGGCTACTGACTTCCCACTTAGGGGTACATCTTTAAGTCTTATTAATTCTATTTTTTCCTAATGAATGTATTTCATCAGCGTTGTGAAGAAACAAAAGCACTTGCCCATGAACAGCCAAAATGGAGTACCTAGTGCTATTGAGTGGCCTGATGATGTCCCAATTAGGGGTACATTTTTTAGTATATTTTATACAAATTTTCCAAAAAGTTTTATTTCATCAGTTGTATGATGAAACTCAAATTGGCTAAGCTTAGGACAATTTTGTACATTAATTTGCAATTTTTGTACCTGAAACTTTCCCTATTTTGAGAGCTTTTGCCACCAATAGTCCTAGAATAGGTCATGGTTGTATCAGTTCAAGTGCCAAACATAGGTAGAAAATAATATCTGTGGGTATCATGTTCTCAAAATGTGGTAAGGAAATGCCTAGAGGTATAAATGCAGGTTCCTGGCCTAATAAAGTATTTTTAAATTGGATCATCGATTAAGATCTAAAATAATATATTTTAAAAGGTATATCCTTAATTCTCTTTATCTGTTTTTATCAGAGGTGGTTTCTATTGAGAGTGTTGGCAAGCTGTTATGGCTGAACTCTCAAGTTTGTGTTGTTGCCTGCCTCAGTAAAGTTCCCAAATTCATAGGGGAAAATTTACCCAAATAGACCAGAAAAGTCATATTATATATAAGACTAGTGAACTTCTAATGGTTGATACTATAATACACTGGCTAAATATCAAGGACCTTCAGTCAACTTCTTCCCATTTAATTTCAGGATTAATTTTATCAGGAGAGCAATCCTCAAAATTTAATACCGATGTTAAGTTCTAAAATAGGGATGAAGTCCCTACATGTATTCCAGTTTAACATTTAAGATTAGTACAAGAACCAGTTTTGCGTTGGAACTAAAAGCCATCTTGGCTAAAAGAAGCAACTAGAGTATTAGTCTTATATTTCTGCCTTATATAATTTATTAACAAAAATTTGAACAATGCACATACAAGGAACTGGGAAGTTGAATAAAGGAGCTGATTCAATTTATATCTAAAAATTTGTAAACGGATCCTGAACATTAAACCTAGTGGGCTCACTCCAAAAGAAGGACTTAATTGCTTGCTCCCAGTTTTTACAATTGGTGCTGACTAAAGTGGATAGTTTGAGTTTTAAACCAATTTTGATAGAAATTGTATCTACCATGTATTATAAGAATGAATTATAAAAGCTCTAGATGGAACTAGAAGATGTCAACATGACGCGTTCAACTTGACGTCACAGGCCAACTCCACTACATTGAAAAAATGGGTGATGAAGGCTAAGGAAGAGGTCAAACAATTTGGGAAAACCAACATTGACCTCTGTGGAAAAGTCAACTCCTTGAAACCCAAGGAGGATGAACTGTTCAAAGAAGCATTATTTCAGAAGTCTGAGTGTGAAGCAGACTAAGAGCGCATATTCTGTGTTACTAAAGAAAAAGCATGATTATTAAAATGCATAGAAGAGCTGGAGAATCACTAATGTGATTGCGCGCAAAAGGAGGCAGGTCAAGCTGACACCAAAATGAATGAAACTCCTGTAGGGAAGATCCCACCACCCTGAAAGGTATCTAAGCTATTTAAGCAAAAAATTGACCCCCAAAGTTACTCCTAAGATCAATTAATTTTTCAGGCGAGAAACCCTGCTAGTGGAATCACAGATGGAATTTTGGGGAACATCAAAATTAACCACGTTCCATTGGGATAACTCCTAGCATATTTCCGATTATTTAAGATGATGTTCATATCTAGTGACTGTCAAAAGGCAGCGACCATCAAGAACTTCCTGAAACAATTTTCAAAATCTGGCGTTACCCCATCTAAATGGGGACAATTGGTCTTACAATGAGGCTAAAAAAACCAGTATGATAGAATTTGGAAGTCCTACGTGGATGTCTTATTAAAAGCAGGAATTTATGTTCATTCAATTATGTAAAGACAAGACCCTAGAAACTTTAAAAGATCGCTTCTGCCAGGAATAACAGATACTGCCCAGTGCAAAAGTGCTAATGGATTTTGACGACCAAATTGTGATGCAAGATTCACTTCATCCCTATTGCGATTTGCAACAAACAATGGCTACAGCACTAGTGGCTCAGTTGTCAACATCTCAGATAATGAATCATTAAAAAAATGCTAGTAGCAACCTTTAAGGCATCAAACTGATCCTTCAAAGTTATCTAGACTCGTACCCATATTACTGTGAAAAATGCTGAGGCGTTTAAAGAGCAACAAAATTGAGTTGTTATGGAAAACAAACCCAAAGTACAAAAACAAATGGACAAGATGCAGATCGCTGTCACAAATGTGAGAGAACTAGACATTTAGCTGCTCAATGTTAGAGCAAGAAGCTCAAGGAGTAAATTAACTTTAGCCCATTAGAAGGAGAAAGAAATCAGTCCAGAATCAGGAAAAGGGGCTGTGGTCTAGACAAGGAACAATCTGGCACTACGGAAAAACATGTCCCTCCTGGTATATTGAATAATGATAGTGATCTTTATGAACTATTTGTGGTTGATGAAACAACTGACCCAATTTACACGTTGGTAATATGAACGTGAATGCCACAACCTGAACCAAAGCGAAGGGGATTGACCATGAAATTGTAAAGAAAATGGCTCGACCATATGCTCATTAACAAGCGGACAAGATTAGATCTGTCAAGGGCCCAGAGGTGTTACTTAAGACAGTAAATAGATAAGGCGAATAAATCTCTCCCTCTAAGCGCAATCAAGTATATCCCTGATGTAGCCACGCAATTAAATCTACACACTTAATTTGGCATTAATGCCACTATTCACTCAGTTTATACCCTATTACAATATTATGAGTGTACCTATGTGGATATAATAGTCAAACAAGTGATAGTGCGGACAATAACTTTTAGCGGAGCGCCCATTAACATCATTTCATAACAAACTGGTGAAACATATGCAGATATTACTAGTTTAGAACACTGGAAGGAATATATAATCGTATGACCAGATATTACATATTCTGTGGAGCCTACAGTGTGCTACCACTCCAGTTCAGATCACTTGTGGTATCATCTCCCGCCATCATGTTGAAAAATCAGAATTATGATTTACTCATTAATCTGGAATTCCTTAAGAAGTATGGAGTGAAGTGTAGATGTTTGATTAAAATATCTTGACCATTTTGGGGCAGACTCTGCCCTTGGTATATCAACGAGAAGGAGAACGGCCACTGAAAAATAAGAGCAAATTTGTAAGCCTCATTTACAATTATGGCATCATTCTCACCCAGTACAAGTTGGT
The DNA here is from genome assembly GCA_022478985.1 of Massospora cicadina. NCBI lineage: Eukaryota > Fungi > Entomophthoromycota > Entomophthoromycetes > Entomophthorales > Entomophthoraceae > Massospora > Massospora cicadina. The sequence goes on from JAKSZP010011937.1 coordinate 49,315, forward strand.
TGGACGAAGATGGAGGGAAATTCCATTGGAGATCCTTGAAAACCATGGGGTACACTTGAGAATGAAAACGACAAATACTATACTACAGTAAATGCAAGTAATTGTTAACACATAGTTAATGCTTTAAAATCCTGGAGCATTTATATGGAGGGGTCTTCAGCTCATTAGGAATTAAGAATTAAGCCATGGGTTGTGCTGGGGATTATTATGCCAATACAAAGGGAAATATCTGTGCAACTGGCTAATTTAAGAAAAAACAATGAATAAAGAGAAAATTCAAGTCATTGCTTTTCTACATCTAACCTGATGGTAGATTCAGTAAATTTCATGATTCTGTAATGTTAACCATAATGGGTTACTGGTGGATGCTTCTAAAGGCAATAAGATTTTAGTGATCAAGAGGAGCTGGCTGAATTATCAGAGCAACAAAAGGATGTGCTCAGAATATTTGAGAGTCTTCAGTATATATTCGCCCAAATGACCTCAACTTGAGATGTGAAAAGAACGTGATCCACAAAGTTGACACTGGAGAAAACCCTTCAATATGGATGAGTTAGGTCTGCAAGTCTAGATCTACTAGAGCTGTAGTCAGTGAAGCTATCAGAAAGCTAGTTAAACATGGGCTCCTCATTCTGTTGTCAAATCCATGGGCAAGTCCAATCCTCATTGTACAAAAGAAGGATGGATCAAATTGAGTAATGTTTGATTATTGACGTTTGAGAAAAATCTTTAAAAATATTCTTATCCACTTCAGAGGATTGATCATGTGCTTGATCATATAGAAAATGCAAAATAATTTTCAGCAATGGATCAAGCTCAGGATATTGACATATTGATTTTCCAAAAATAATTAAGTTAAATGTGCAATAATTACTGCACAGGGACTTAACGAGCTTATCCAAATGCCCTACTGATTTTGTTACACGTGAGAACATTTCAAAGAGCAATGTACTCTATCCTCCGTGATTTTAAGCTATCCTGAATCTTTGTATATCTGAATGATATTAATGTATTCAATATACCTTCACAGACCATTTGAAGCACTTAAAAGAAGTGTATAAGTGCCTGGCGATGGCAAACCTAAAGATCAAGCTGAGGAAATGACATTTATTTAAGAGAAAGCTTGATAACTTGGGTTTTGTTAAACTCCTTTGGGCTGTAAACCTTTAACAAAGAATACAGGAATTGAATGTATGTAGATCATGAAGAGCATTTGGGATATCCAAGTATTTCTTAGGTTGGTCAGCTACTATTGCTGATTCATAAGGTATTTGCTATAATCGTGGAGCCTTTATTCCACTTATTAAAGGATACAAAAAATGATCCGTTTGGAACAAAGAAGCCCAAGAGTCATCTGACGAATTAGGTCATTATTTGATGACCAGTATTGTCCCAATGTACCCAATTTTTATCAGGATTTTTCATCCAAACTGATGCTTTATCTAAAATCTTTGGACCGTTTTGAGTCAAGTAGATGAAGATAAAATAAAAACATCCAGTGGAATATGTGAGCAGAGCACTAATTCAGTGGAGAGAAATTATACCACAATAAAGCAAAAATGCCTTGTGGCGATCTATGCATGCAAGCAATTCTGAGTGTATAACCATGGAACACCATTTAAAGTGGTGACTGACCACTTGTCTTAACGCTGGCTCATAGCCTGAAGGAACCAGAGAGGCGATTGTCCTGATGGGAGTTAAAAATACAAAGCATATGACTAAGAGATAATACACTAGGACAGAACAGCACATCAAAAATCTGACGTATTCTCAAGATTGCCTTCTTTCTAAGTTGTCTATCATTAAGCGGATGAGTTTTTCCATAAGATTATTGAAGGGAATATCAGGAACAAGCATTAAGAAAAACTCAAGGTTCACTAAATAAATTGATGGAAAACACTGAGATGAAAATGGACAAATATACAAAATGGTTGAAAGGTAACGGTTTTTATTCAAAAAGCTATCAGAACAAGCGGAAATTATCTGAGCCAAAATAATGTCATCAGCCATGATGGCCTTAGAAAAACCATGGACCATATTCTTCAGTATTAATACTGGGAATTGACCAACTATGATGTCTCCAACTACCTGGCCAGTTTCATGGAATGCAACTCCACAATCCTCATAAAAAATAACATGATACAGGCTAGTACGCCCTGATTCGCATGGCACATTGCTTCAATAGATGCGATGGGACACCATATTATCAGTGCAGGAGATAAATACATCAAAGTAGCAATAAACCATCTGATTAGATGGGAAAAAACCAAATCCTTGAGCAAAGTGGATGCTGAAAGCATGGCGAAATCATCCTGGGACAAGTGGTGTTTCAGCATAGATGCCTACAAGCTGTATTAAATGACAATGGAACCAACTTAATATCCTATGTGATCCTAAGACTGAACAAACTAATGAAAATCTGAGGAGAAGTATCCGTTCCTTACCACCCAGAAACAAATGAAATGGTAGAGAGAGTAATTGCAACTCTAGTTGTAATGCTAAAAATTGGTAGTGGGGAAATTTTCCGTTTTATGGACTTATCTGATTTTAGTTATGTTTGCCTACAACATAAGTTATCAATGGCGATAGGTAAAATGTTATTAAAACTTTTGTACACACGAAGGTTTATATCGCACCCCCTTGGGTTGGGATCATCTATTACTAAAAAAAGGTTTATATCGCACCCAATTTTATTCTTCCATTGAGACAGCCTTTAGGATATGAGAGCAGGGTAATACTACCCCAACTAGAAAATATTATTACTTCATTCACAGGCATTATATATGACGCTGAAGAAAAGGATTATAGAAAATTGAATTGGATGAAAAGAATTTCTTATTGATAAAAAAACACTATGTAGAGATAAGTTAGCATATTGTGATACCCCTAGGTTTGGAAGAACAAACAAGTTTATGCTCTATGTTCAGGTCCATATGAGATTTTACTAATTTGGCAACGTGATTCCTAAATGATAAAGAACATCAAAGATGGTAGTAAAGTAAAAGAGTTCATGCTAAATAATTGAAGTATTGAACCCAAGAAAAAAATAATAATTAAGAAGTTAATTAAAAGATATAGGGTAAAACATAGGGAAAAGTATGATAAAATAATAATACTATATTGAATTAAAAGGTAAATTTATCAACGCAGAAAAAAAGAAAAATCATATTAAAAATATAATGTTACTTTGGTGCCATGTTTGAGAAGATCTAGAAGAGATCCTACCTTCCATTGTTTAGCGGGGAGTAGGGTGTTAATTTTCGCATAAATTCTTGACTCCACCAAGTCAGTTTGCACAGGGTTTTAACCACTAAGCAGCCAAATCTGATGATATGAAGATCACTGACTAATAAAAACCCAATAAATGATATATGGAGCGGTCACCCCTATTGACACTTTATTATTTTTCTAATAATCGCAGACTTATCTGCAAAACCCTACTAAAAGACTTCCCCTCAATCTTTCGTATAAATCCTTAAAACTTGGTCTACCAAGCCAAATGCATCCTCAGCTTGGTTTTTTTATTTGTTTCCCCCTTTCTAGGAGTTTTCATCTATCTCAAAATCTTGGCATAAATCCCTTGATTCACTTAGTGGTCAACACTTCAATTGATTTACTTATCATACATATATCTTTTCTGTCAATCCTGAGACTTGTCTCAATTCCTATTTCCAATCCTCTGGAATGGCTAGCATATCATCCATTAATATCAACTTCTTGACATTATCCCCCCTTCTCTGGATGATATGCTCTTATTGCTTATATGCTCAAAGGAACTTTGTGTGAATTAGGTTGATAATCTGACCTCCCAAAGGTTCTTTAATGGTTTAGGCATATATGCCAGTCTTCTTGATTATCTCAAACAGCCCAGCCCAGATGTTAGAGAGCTTGTTTTTCCACCCAAATCCGTGTTGGTCATGGAATAAGACATGATCTCCTACAGCGAACAGTGGAAGTCTGCTCCATCTTATCTGGTTGGCCACTTGATTATGAATCTTCTTGGCCAAACTGGTGGAATAGGCTTCCGTTTGAAGCTTGATCAGCGTTTCTGTAAGATTCATTAAATATCGCTGAGGTTCCACACCACCAGTGTTCTCTACACATGAGTAAAGCAAGGCAGGAAGAGCTGGATATCAGCCATACAGCAGCTGAAAGGGCTCTTACCAGTGGATGAATGATAGCTGATATTATATGCAAACACAGCTGTAGGTAGGAGGGTACTCCATTCCAAGGGTTGATCATTTACCAACTTATGGAGTATGTTCACTAAGGTTCCGTTGACCCATTCCACCATTCCATTTAATTCTATATGGTAAAGGGTGGTGAAAACTCCTCGAATCGCCATCAACTCATTCAACTTGGGCAATATGTGTGAAGTGAAATTGATTTCATTGTCTGTTAAAAAGAACTGCAGGCAGCCATGTCACTGTATAATGAACTCCATGCTAAATTTGGCAGTAGTGACCGCTCCCAAGTTGTTAATGGCCCTGGCCTCCACCCATCTTGTCAAATGATCAATTGTGACAATTATATACTTATATTGGTTGTTGCTAGTTGGCAGAGGTCCCACTACATTGAGGGAAATGGTGTGCCAGGTGAACCGGGCCTTAACCAGCTGGTATATGGTCTTCTTGTGGAATGGCTTTCCACTTGACACTGATGGCAACAACTTACCATTTCTAAAACATCGTAATGCATGCTCTCCCAGTAGTAGCAGGGTTGCAAAAACTCCAACGTTTTCTGCAATCCTCCATGTCCTACCGCCTGATGGGCATCCATAATAATCGTGGGTCTAGTGGAAGGTTTAGGAAAGCTCAGCGTAAAGTCTCCAATCTGCTTATATAGTTCCCCCTCACGTAGGAAAGTATCCTGCCTTAGCTCATCTAGTACCTTGATTACTTGCAGTGGCTCATCATGATATTTGTTCACCACCATCTTCTCATACATAACGTTGGCCAAAACTGCCATGACAGCAACCGTTGGTAGCTGGGAAAGACAATCTGCATTTTATTGTTTTTCTCCTGGACGGCGTATAATCTCAAAATCGTATGCCAGGATCTTTAGTGCCCATCATGCGAGCCATCCTTTTGATTCACAAAGATTCTGCAGCAAGCGCAAGGAAGAATGATCCATCACCACTAATTTTACCCCATGTAGATATACCCAAAAATTGTTTGTATGCGTAAATCACCACCAAGCACTCCCAATTGGTCATGGTGTAGTTTCGTTTGTTACAGTTCAAGCTTTGACTACAAAATGCTACAGGATGCCCACACCGTTGTCACCTTCTGGGATAATACTGCCCCTATAGCGGAGAGAGATGCATCCATTTGTACTATGTATTTTTTTCAAAGTTGGGATATTGCAAAATGGGTGCACTTGCTAATGCGGTTTGTAACACATCAAAAGTGTTTTGGAATTGTTCCATCTAATTAAAAGATGCATTTTTCTTCAAAAACTCAAAAAGTGGTGCTCCAAAACATCTGAAGTTGGGAATGAATTGTTGGTAGTATCTAACCATCCCCAGAAACACTTGGATATCCCGTTTATCACCTGGGTGGGTCATCTTGCTTATTTCTTCCATCTTTGCTGCCTAAGGTTTAAGCCCTTTTGAATTCACTATGAACCTGAAGTATTCTAATTGTTCTTTAAAAAGTGGCACTTCTGAGGCTTGATTTTGATATTAGCGCTAGTGAGGCTGTTGAACACTTGTTCTAAGTGGGCAAGGTGCTCTGTAAACGTCCAGAAGAACATATTGATATTATTGAGAAAAATAAGATGCAGGACAGCTTAAAACCACCTAAAATCGTATCCATAGCATTCTAGAACAAAGATGAGGCGTTGCACAAACCCCGTGGCATACATATCAGCTGGAACAACCATTCAAAGTGATAATAGTGCATTTCCCCATTCCGCCAATGGCAATTAAATCTGCCTGTACCCCAAGATCAGATCCATGGTGGAAAAATAATTTGCCGGTCCAATTGATTCAACAAATCATTAATCCATGGAAGGGGGTAGGAATCATTTTCATTGCGCTATTAATCTTTTGATAGTCAATAACCACCCTATTTGTGCCATCTTTTTCTTTATAATGAGCACTAGCGATGCCCACGGACTGTTTGATGGCTCTAGCATCCCTTTTTTGATAAGTTTATCTACTTCGTCAGAGAAAACCTCCTCCACTACCTTTAAAGATCTAATAGGCCGCGATCAGATGGGAGGGTGATCCCCATATCTATCCAATGTACACCCCTTGGGCGCAATCCAAATCATGATTGTCATATGTGAAAATATCCTGGTATTTTTGAAAATAAAGCTATAGCTTTATCTTGCTGTTCCACCAATAATCAAGTTAGTGCTTTCCACGGAACTACTGTCAATATGCAGAATGATGAATTTGTGGTAGTCCAAGATCCTCCCCTGATCTGAAATCGTGAATATGGTGAACTTCCTCTATAGGAGCTAGTTATAGATAAGCCACCACTTGGTGCTGCTGGATCGTTATTATATCCTTTTGTAAATTCGCTAGCAGTACCTTCGCCTCCCCATTCCCAGGGAGCAAAAGCCCTTAGCCACATGTGGCTCAAGCTGTGATTGCTAGTGAGGCCCCATAATTTCCCCGTATAGCCCTTTTAGGGATGTCAATTTTGAGCTTAGTTCCTACTATGCACTGATGTCCAGATGGTAGACTCAAAGCTCTCGCTTCTCAAAGTGGAATCCTTTTATACTCATAAATCTAGATGGGAAGGGCTCTGGTTTTCCGCTTCATTCACCAATATTGGACAGGAATCACTCCATCACTGTACACTAGATTGACTTGACTTTACGGAACAGATCCGTTGGGATCCTGCTAGAGGTAAAATAAATGTTAATCTGTTGTCCTAAAATATTAAGTAATTTCCTCTGCCATATCTATCACAGCTCCAAATTTCCTCATAAATGCCACACCAATTAACCTATTGTAGTTATTGTTTGGTAGAACTACCACTGGAGCAGAAGCCATCTCTGACCCAAATCATAAAAACAACGTGCTATATGCTCCTTTGTACATAGTACTCTGCATCCCCATGGTCCCATATACTACTCGGTGGTCCACATCCAGCTTCAATGGAAGCTTAGCCACCAACATGGTAGAAATTATATTTACAGGGGCCCCCGTGTCTATGATAGCGCAAATTTTTGTTTACTGAACTAAAATGTCACAGCAAGTGCACTCCAAGTAAGAAGAACAATTAGTTTTTATTACGTGAACATCCAAAGGCTTTTTTGTTACTCAGAAAGGAGGAAATGCCCATACTGACATAAGGATACTCCATAGCAATTTTTTAACTGGAATTGCTACATTAACCAATACTAGAGAGACAACGTCCATAGAGGGATCCCCGTTTTTTATGTCAGTTTGTTCCAGGATCTTCCATGCATATGGCTTCTGCACATTTTGGAGAAACTCAGAGATTGGGGGCAAATAATCACTCTCTAGAACTGAAGCTGGGGTATCTGACAGAAGATGTTGGTATAGCAAATCATCCAGCAAAGTTCCAAGTCCTACGCAAAGAGATGCTTGGGAATTGTTGGGGACATTTAAATTGGACTTTATTGAGGTAGAGCGCCACATCTCTACTCTGCTCGAGATTTTCCCTGCTTGATCTTCTCAAATGCATTGCATACACCTTTGGTTTACTAAGGCAATTTCCAGAATAATGCCCTCTTTGTCCGCACTGGAAGCAAAGATTTATAAAGTATTCATGTATATAACTTACAGTGGAAGGACTAGTTCAAAGATTAATGGTAATATTCAAAGGTCAGGGATGAACCGGCAAAGTGTACATAAGCTGAAAAGGATCTGCTGATATATATGATGGACAAATATGTTCCAAAGATTAGTAGCTCGGTCGCTGTGGCCCATATCCCAAGGGGTATACTGCGGAAACTGCAGGGATCTTTTGTGCTACATTTGAAGCGCTGAACGTGGTGGAGAGTTGATGTAAGGCGTTCATGATTTGAATAAGCCCCTCATCTTTAGTCTAAAATGTGAGACATAGCATTATTTAAATCTCATTATGGTTTGACAGCCACCATCATCGCTATACTGACATTCTCGGCATATAAAATGTTGGCTCTGAGTAACGCATGTGCTTCCACTGAGAATCATTAAGAAAATTCACCAGGGACTCGTTTTGGTGGAACTATATGGTCAGGAAGTTGGTCTTCCATTGAGCCAACTTGGCTGCACTCCCAAACAACTGGAGAACAGTTACTTTCACTTCTTCTAAGCTACTGGCCTATTTTGAAGGTAGCAGATAACTTATCAGCGCTTTCCACTTTCAAAGCGGACAACAACAGTTTTGCTTTCCACTAATCAGAAGCCCCTTCCACGGTATATTCAAATTACTTAAAGTAGCTGTGCATATTCCCATCATGACTGAAGGGCGGTAATTTCTTGATTCAAACATCTTCGCCTTGCTCCGGGATCCAGCAACAAGGAACAGTCAAATTGGGTTCTGAGTGACTAGGAAACCACCCCCTTGTGAACTATCATATAGATGGATGGATGGAATCATATCTGCCAAAATGGACTTGGAAGAAGTAGTGTTGCGCAGAGGGTCCACCACAACCCCTGAGGGATACCCATTGGATGATCCATTGCATTCTTCCCCCAAATCACCACTAACTGCACCACTTCCTCCAGGCTCCGGCGTGCTCAGCAAATTATCCATTGATTATCTGTTCCATTTGAACCAAATAGCATATACACCGTTTATCCTAAAATCCTGTTGCAGCATCTCATATTGATGTTGCAACTCCTGACAGAATTCCCACTCAGAGTCCAGTTTCTGCTCAACTGCTTGTAGTTTAGTGAGGACATCTTCAACTGAGTTCTTCATTCTTTCATGCTGCCTGATAGCATTAAATGCTTTTCTATTAGCATCATTTATTGAATTAATGAGGGTGGCTTGTTCTTTCACCAATTCCTCGTTGACCCATCAAAAGGTAACAAGTCATACTTGCATGTCTGCGTACTCTCTTGTCTCACTGAAGTGAGGAATGGCTTAACTGCACTAAGCCTGGATAATGATCTCCAATTGTGTAACCCAACTTATTAACTAGTGGTATTTTTCAGACTTCAATAAAATGATGAGCACGTTATCTGGCATACGCTGATTACTCCACTCGATGTGAAGTTGGCTAAATTCAGCTGCTATGAAACCAACATGATCCATTACTCACTGTTCCGTCAGATTTTTCCTTTCCCTAATCTGAGCTATCGTGGCTTCAAGTGCTTCTGCCCATTCTGCTAGGTCTATCATAAATCGCTCAGTATTGCTTACCAGTGTTGTTATGTCCCAGATCAATTACACCAATAGGCAAGGCTGATCCAACAGTTCTCCTATCATCAAGGTAACTCTAGATTCAATTGTGGCACCAAAACGTCCAACTGACATCGCACATCCCCAACACTGTGGCCCACCTGTACCAGCGCCCCCTGCACCTCCAAAAAAGAGCAATCAAGGTGGTAAGCAGGATGTGAGTATCATTCTGATGGGCTTTAATGAACCGCATTACATCCCCAATCTCAATATTGTGGCGATCCAGAACATGCAGTAGCTAGAGGATAGACGGTTGCACATAAGCTACTAATTACTCTTAAGTTCTGTGGGTACTAAGTCAATGAGACAACCCCATTGTAGTTACATCTGGATAGGATATATACAATGCATAGAAGTTTTCTTGGTCTCATTAGATTTAAGAAAAAACTCAAAGCATGCTCTACCACCTCATCTGCATAGAGTTGATACCCCCGCAGATGCCATTTTATAATGTCATGATGTTGCTGAGGAGTCACATTTGTAGAGCGACCTTGATGGTCAGCCATCAACTCAGGACAAGTTTCTAATTGCAAATCGACCATAGCATCTTCATCACCCGGCTCAAAAATTGAAAATAGTACTGGTTTGTTGTTAGATGCTTCCCGCGTTTCCTCAGCATATCATGAACATAAATCAATCAAGTTTTTCATAACAAGTGATGGCTCACCATTCTGCCCTAACGTCAATAAACTACAGTTGATCAGTGGCCCCGGTAGTAAGCACCACTGTTAATTCTCAGCTTAAAGGATTGATTCTTCTGAGTCAGTTTACACATGGTATTAGCCACTGAGCAAACAAATCGGACAATATGAAGATCACTGACTTTAATAAAAACCTGATAAATGATATATGGACTGATCGCCCCTATTGATACTTTATTAATCTTCTAATAATCGCAGACTTATCTGAAAAACCCTACTAAAAGACTTCCCCTCATCTTCCTTTAAACTCTTTAAATCCTGGTCTCCCAAGCCAAATTCATCTTTGGCTTGGTAATCTCCTATTTGTTTTCCCTTTTCTAGGAGTTCTCATCTATCTCAAAATTTCAACATAATTTCCCTCGATTTTCTGAGCAGTTGACACTTTGGTCAATTTGCTTATCATACATATATCTTTTCCATCAATCTCGAGACTCATCTTAATTCCCATTTCAGATATTCTAGAATGGATAGTGTATTGTTCAGTCATATCAACTTCTTGACAAGGGGGATTTACTATGATGAGTGTAGTAATGAAGTATGGTAGAATAAGAAGACTGCAATTGTTATTGGTAGGACTAGCTTTGGTTGAAACTGGCTCTTCAGTGGGTAGTCCCGGGGCGCTAGAACAGGACACTGCTAAGATGACTGACAGTATTTTGTGAATGACAAGGAGTCAATGATACCTGTTTTGAGGTCAAACAAGTGGACCAATTCATATTATTAGAAAAGATTACCAAAATAGTCCCTGGAATGGCATGGTGCCGTGTGAACCGCGATCATGAGAGGCACCAGTGAGTAAGAACAAAGAAGAGGAGCTGCGTTGACAAAGGCTGGAATGAGAAGCGTTGAGTGCAGATAGAGCATAGGCTCCACTGAAGTTTTTTGAAGTATGATGGCCACAGCCCGAGGCAGCATGCCTTCCCATAAATTCTTATCTTTAACTGGGTAATCTAGTTAAGCAGAGGGGATACGTTAGAGTTTTGATATACCATTTTACCCAGCTGATTAGACTACAGGATTGTTGCTTGCCTACTAGGGGATTAGATCCTCTAGTGGATGTGGGGTTATCATTTTTAGATGATAACAATTGTTTGAGGAATTACTCTAACTGATAACAACTTATAGTCTGTGTTTTGATCTGCCAGAATGTTAATGTCTCTTCAGGGATGATTCTCAACAATGTATTTCTGTATAAATAGATTGCTGATAAGATATTTGGTAATTAAATTATAATAGTTGATTATGGGTTTCTCCAGATCAACTAAGGGAATATTTTAAATTGCTGAAGCATTGTCAATGCTTCAGGGAGCAACTCACTGTCTAAACCTTTAGGTGATGCAACCTTTTTATAAGGTAAAGGTCCCATTACCTAAGCAGGTTGCTACCCAAAAAGGGTACTCCTCTTTGGTTAATTGAGACTGTGAGGACAATTTCATCAATTAACCAAAAGAGTTATTTACCATATTCTGAAGTGAGAACCAACTAGGAGGATGAGAAAGGTCCTCATGGATGTGACCTCAGAGGGCTAAATCACCAGCTTTGCTGTTTCCCCAGTGGGGCGTCAACAGTGATTAGACGCCAATTACTATACATAATTACATTGATTTGTAGTAATTAAAGCAATACCAAGTTATAAAATAAAGTATAATAATTTTCACTTGGAATAGGCACTTAGATAGTTTGCATTTTTTATTATGATTGGGATAAGAGTGGATGATAAAACAATTATTTTGAAAAAAATTGTCAGTTGGCTACTCTTTAGGAAAGAGTTGAATTAACCCCTTGGTTACATATGATGACTGCGTTGCATCATGCACTTGCTTTGAAAAATATCACACTCTTGACAATATTAATAATTTTCTTTTTGAGATTCCTTAAATATTTTTTGTCGTATTGTTTCTTTTATGAATTTAGATTTGATTTACTATACTAATACTAATTACTGTGTACATTATATCACTCAAAAAAAGGATCTCACACAAAATCTAACGCCTTTTTATACTGTTCTGCAGATCAGCAAATTAAATCCATTCAAATGCAAGAATTTTCAAAATAAATCTGTACCCAAGGGGTTAAAAGGTTCTATTGTCCAAGTTTTTCTTGGTTACACCTCCTGCTCAGGCGTTAAGAGAGTGATACCAAAACCAACTGTCTAGCGTTGGAAAGTCTTTCATTTGGTATTGAGAAGCTAACCAGGGTGATAGTCTTCATAATATGGCTAATTTTTAAAGTATATCAATAATTTATATCAACGCCTATTTATTGATCTGTGCAGTAAAGTTGGTAGCCAAGGCGATTAACCCTTTTGGAAATCTACATTTGGTGCTAATTACCAAGGGTAATTGAGTACACAGCTCCTCAAAATTCTACAAAAGGCAATATTGGTAAAAAGAATCAAATCGTGGCCTTTACACATTTAGTTACTACTATAAGACTTTTATATTTTCATGTCTTTGTCAGTTGATTGAACTATGATTACCTGATGATCTAGAATATCTGGAAATTTTGCTGTGTTCTACTAAATTAAATTGACAAGGATCTCAGAAAAACAACAGGACCACGTCCTTAAGCTATTTGAACAATATTCCAGGGTGTTCACACAATATTATTATGACCTTGGTTGCATAAAGGTGTAATTTTAAAGTTGACATTAGAGATTAACTGCCAATTTATATGCGACCAATCCAACATTTTAGTGAAATATGAGGCCAATGTTGGTGATAAAATTTCCAAACTACTCAATCATGGGTTGTTGGTCCCATCTCTAAGCTCTAAAGCGAGTCCAATCTTGATTGTAAAAAAAGAAAATGTTTCTCAACTGAGTTGTCTTAGATTGTTGTCAGCTTAATAAAATAAAAAAGCTCACACCCACTTTAAAGATTGACAATGCTTTTTATCAATTAAAAGGTACTCAAAACTTTTTGGCGATGAATACCATATATGAATACTAACAATTATCTAAATTAATATTGATCAATAAAAATTTGAGATCAATTGCAAAAATAATATATCAGCTGATGTGGACGCCACAAGGTCTTTGTAATGCCAGCGGATATTTTTCAATGAGAAATGGATACTAAGTTAAACAATCTGACTTATCGTGCATTCTTGTTTACTAAACCTATATCTTTTTGTAGCACTAGTGGTGCCCAACCAAAAGGTTGTGCCGCCACGCATCATTCTTAAACTATATATCAATGCTTTCAGTTGCACTTTTACAGATCATCACAAACATTAAATAGAAGTATTCAAAATATGCGGCAGATATTATGAAGAAAAATCTCGGAAATGTTACTTTAAGAAATGAAATTAAATACTTGGGTTTCATTATTGGCACTAGAGAAGTAAACCCTCATAAACCCAAGGATGAGCAATTCAGGTCATGTCCCAACTGTAGAGTGTTTGCAATGTGCAGGTATTTTTGGGAATGGTTGGCTATTATCACTTATTCATTAAGAACTTTTCTCTTATTGCCAAACCACTTTTTAGTTGTAAAGGAATCTGTTTATAGCTTTGTATGGATTAAGGAAGCTATGGACTCTTTTGATAGTCTTATATACCTGATGATGAAACCAATATTTTGTAATCCACAATTGATCAGATTTTTATTATTCAAACTTATGCATCATTGATGGCAGTTGGTGCCATGTTGAGTCAGGTAGATTAATCTAGTAATTGAACATCGCAGCATATACAAGCTGTAATCTGAGTAAGCAAGAGCGAAACTATATTGTGATCAAGTGTAATGCAGAGTATTATATACGCCTGTAAGCAGTTTAAAAGTTTATGTTCATGAAGTCTATTTCTAATTTGGTGACTAACCATTCCTTGCTGAAATGTCTTCATAACTTAAAAAATCCTGAAGCGAGGTTGGTCCAACGGGCTCTAAAGTTACAAGCATATGATTGTGAGATCACACAGTGAGCGCGGACCATACATTAAAATGCTGATAGAGTTCCATGGCTACCCATCTTTAAGATGATTCAGATTTAAGTGGATGCATTGAATGACAAGATGCACAATGAAGATATCAGGGATGAGCCACTCAAGATTTAGCAAGCACTAAAAAAAGCGATGTAAGTTACAAAAATCATTAAGGGTCAATTGTTCAAAATTGCCAAGGAAAAATCCCTATAGTTTCCACATCCATCTGAGCACATTGTAACTATCAATGCGACTCGAATGTAACCAACATGGAGGCCTATGGAAAGCTCTGGAGCAGGTTCAATGCGAGTACTACTGAGAAATCTCTTCATCTTGATATTAGGGAACATCTTGTTTTTTTGTAATTTGTTAGGCATACAAGCCCCTTAAGAAAGCCACAATCTTCTGGCTAGCAGAACCTGGGTTTGCGTGACATATTGTATCCATCTTCATAGTAAGGCCATTGACCATGGGTACCAAGAAGAGTTGATATGTCATTGTAGCAATTGAACACCTGGCTTTTTTGTAAAGAGATGCGTGCTATAGCTAAAGTGGATGCCAGCAGCACTGCGAAGTTCATAATGGATCAGGTATTTTATTGCATGGTTGCCCTCAGGATTTTTTAACAAAAGGAGAAGCAACTTTACCATAAATATCATTCTGAAGCTAAATGAGTCAATAGGAATATTATATACTGCCTACGCCTTACCATTTATAAATGATTGGGATGGTAGAAAGGGTAAAGGGTACTCTAGCCCCTACTTTGAAGAAGCTTGTTCTGGAAAACCTTCCAGATGGGTAACGTATCTGTCAGTGGCAACTTTCACCAATAATTTAAGTTATCATTTGTCAACGGTGTTTATCCTTTTTAATTGCTTTATGGGCGTCAGGATGGTTTTCCCCTAATATTTTAGACTGCACTTGAACTGAATCCAGTAATGACACAACTACGGTATTTGGTGAGCTTGAAAATTATTTTGATAGGGCTACAGTCCGCCACCTACAACACTATCTCATTCAGAGGCTCAAGTCAAAATAATATTTAGATGAAAAACAACTAGATCTTAAGACTTTTGAAATTGATGATAGGGTTAACTATTAATACAATCGTGTTTTCAAATGATGAAATAATATAGACAAGCTTTAGATGGTACCTTTGAGGTCATCAATAAGTCAGCATTGGATGCCTACACAAAAAGACTTTTTTGATGATCATATAATGAATAGGGAGCATGCTAAGATCTTAAGAGTGTTTAATTAACTATCTTATGGAAGAAATTTTATTATCTTATATATATCTAAGTGTACTAATATTCAGATTTTTGTTTAAGTTTTAGAAATAGCTTATACATCAGGCTCTTCAGCTATGATATACAATCACTATTCTTTGATGTGCTGTTATTATTTTTATGGCTACTAATATCGCCAGTTGTTCCTACTTAAATTTATATTGCCAGTCTTATATATTGCCATTGGGTTTCCGCCGCCTCTAGGATGCAGAGGGTTGTGCAAAATTATTTGCATTTTGAACTTTTTGGAAGAAGACAATATGGTCAAGTTAGGGATGTGTTGGTATTTTAACTAGGTTATGCTTTTTCCAACATGTTCCTATACTAGTGATTTTTCAGAAGGTAATTTACTGTATAATTATAAGTGCAGTGACTTTTAGGCTTCTGAGGAGGAAGCTTCAACTTAAGATTCAAAAATTTTGAAGCTATTTTGATAACCTTTAGGCTTCTAAGGAGGTAGCTTGAACTAGCATTTATGACTAATCCAATTATATATCTCAATTTATTCGAGTTACGCCAACCAGGGGACGGACAGTACCAAATAACAACACTCAAAACAACAAAACAAAACTACTAACCAGGTGGGAAGCAGAAACCGCTAACACACCATGGCAGAGGGTGAGGAGGGGTTGGGGGTTGGTTTTCAGAAAGACCTGCCTCAATCAAGGGATGTTGGTTACAATACCAGATCAGAGCAGAGAGCCAGGGCGTTGGGGCATCCGCATAATGGGGGTGGAGGTCAGCGTAGTAGGAGTCTTCCACTTCCTCATCAAGATAATGATGGGAAAGTGTTTCAACAAAAGCTGCGAGGAGAACTTCAGCTTCTTTGCGGGCTTCAGGAAGTTGGGTGAAAAGGGAGATACTGTGGCAGGTGATTTTGGCTGAGGGGTTGAATGAAGCAAGCGTTGCGACATTCATAACAGCAACTTCAGCATCATCGAATAGTTTTGAGATGTCACTGCAGGGAGATGCAGGGAAGTCAGGGGGGAAGAAGAGGGTGGGCAGGCCATGCTGGAGCTGAGCCACTGACTGGGCCACTGCGGTGTGTAGTTTCAGGCACTGAGGAGAGGCCACCGCAGCTAAGGCGAGCTGGTGGTCACTTTGGAAGGGGGCTATATTGGGCAGAGGAGCAAAATGGCGAGGGGTAGGGGTTTCATCAAAGTTGGGAAGGAAAAATTCTGCCCAACTATAATCGCCTTGGCAGAGAGGTTGACCTGTATGCTTACTAATGAGGACATTACCTGATTTGTTAGTCTCAGCCAATAAATCCCATGGATTTTGGTTCACTGGAATAGTTGCATTCAAATTTGGATGGGTGGGATTGGGCGAATGAGCGGCTGCTTGGGTGCCAATGGTGGTCCAAGCATCTCTCTGATTGGCTGGGGTAGATTTAGGTGGGAGAGTGAGGCTGGAGGTTTTGGGGGGCTAATTTTCCATGTGGGCCCACTGAACAAGATTGGAGGGTGGGAGGGGGCAGCAAAGCGCCCCATACTGAACCTCCAGAGGGGGCTCAGAAGCCGCAGCAGCGGACTTGGCCTGAGGGCACACTTTTTTTGCATGGTCGAGGCCAAAGCAGAGGGAACAAATCTGCCTACCATTAATGACCTGAGCCCAAAAGAAATGATCAGGCGTTGCAGCCACACTAGCGTGGGGTGGGATTTGTTGGGCTATGGTAGGGTGGTGTGGTATGATGGTGGCTGTTGCACAAGGAGCAGCAAGGCGCTCCGCACCAGATGGAATGGCAAAGATGAGGTTGGTCTGAGTGCCATAAGCCATGAGCCCAGCGACTAACTGGTCATAAAAAACCTGGGGTGGAAGGTGGGATGGGAGATTTGCAAAGGATACTACCAGCATGGTGTCTGAAGGGAGGCGAGTACGGGTTGTGGGAATGGGGTTTTTTTATAAATTAGAGGAGTTTGTGCTGCCACTTCAGCATCCTCCTCAGATTGGAACCCAACGTCAAAGTAGCCCTTAAAAGGGCGGAAGTCTATAAAGCCAGCGGTGTAAAGGCCACAGTGGCTAAGTCAATAATTGCCTTATTGGCATATGGGAACAAATGCCCATAGTCCACTCTGAGGCAATAGCGAATAGCAGAGCGAGGGAGGGCGAGAGGATGGGGGTGAGAAGGGTGGACGCACGCCAGGTGGAGCGTTAAGTCCCATGGGGGGACAAAACGGTTGAAAGCAGTGGGCGGGCTGTTTGAGCCCGTCTGAACATGCTTACCCGTGGGGTGGAAAACGCTAGGTGGGGGTGCACTGCTGCCCCACACTGGGGTGGCAGGCGGCGGAGCCAAGGACATCAAAGAATAGGTTTGAGAAGACAGCTGTGGATAAATAAAACTTAAATTATAAATCGCTCAAAAGTGACTTTGAGCGGTAAAAGAAAGTTTTTTGATTAATCCAATTATAGACTTTCATGATTTATTGAAGATGATCCTCAATAGTTTTATTTACCAGACTCGGGTCACAATTTCCTACACTTGTAAAATTAATCCAAGGGAAGTTCTGACCAATAGCAAGTTGAATACTGCAGGTTGATGAATAAAAAGCTCTTCTCTGGCAACTGATGCCAATTCTTTAATAGGTAGGCACTAAGTAGCTAGGAACGATCTATATATGCAGTCTACTTCCCTAATAAAATTGACATATTCTTGGTCATACTATAATTTGCTAGCAATTAAGTTAGTCATATTAGGATGGAAGTACCTAAATACTATAGTTGAATAATAGGTCTAGTTTTGATTAAAACTTTAATAGCTCAGAGTTCTGCTTCCTGTCATCATATAGGAAAGATGTATTAGTTAAAAATTAACCCTCACAAACCAATGCAGTGATTGCCTTTAAACAGCGATATACACCTTTATACAGTTCAGAGTTTATTATCCCTGTGTACATTTTAAGGTGGTAAAAAAATATTTCTTTGCTTAAATGGCTGTACAACCTAAAAGAGCATGATTGGAGATTGGCCCGTTGGTCCTTAAAATTGCAAGTGTGCAATCTTAAAGATTGTACATTATTTGGCACGGTTCATTAAATTGCAGATGGCCTATCACAGTTGCCAATAGTTCTTGTACTTCAAATTAAAGAAGATGAGCTGTATGAGAAAATCTTACATGTTATGTATGAGATCACAACCAACAATTCAGCAAGCTTTAAACAAAGCTGTAAAAATACAAAGATTTCAAGGGTCTAGTGAACATAGTTGCTGGGGAAATTCCTAAGTTTAACTAAAAACTTTCTTAACAAACAGAGCTTATTAAAACAGCTCATATGCTAGCTGGGCATGAAGGCCTACAAAAAAGCCTTAGATTATTGTCAGGACGTGGAAGATGAATTTAACCGCCCATGAAATGTACAGGGCAACCAAAGACCCTGGAATAAGGATCTTTTACTTATATAAACTAGCAATTAAGTGTAAAAGCTCCTTAAATGGAAAATATCCTTGAGATATGCTATATACTAGTGGCAACCAAAATAAAGAAAAAATTTCAAAAGTTTACTTACATGAAACAATATTTATGGAAAATCAAGTACTAAAACTTTGTGGAAAATTGCCAAGCGCTTCTGATACAAGATCTATACTGATTTGCTCTTTGGGTCTTCTGCAGCAACTTATAACCATTTTGAAGTAAAAATAAGATCATTTAGATTTAAGTTTAGACCGTTAATTTGGTGGTGGCCAAAGCTTTATATCAGGTTCAAATCCTGACAACAGAAACATTTAAATTTTTAGATTGGGTCATATTTATGACAATGAGCCCTTCTAGATTTTGTGTAAGGGGTAAATGGTCGTTGTTATTGACTATGTACTCAGTTCTCTTTTGTTTTCCGTGCAATTAAGACAATTGAATGTTCATTTCCCCCATCTAATACTAAAAAAATGTTCATTTCCCCTCCTATAATTAAACTAATAATGTCCTGAAAAATTTATACTCAATTCCTTGTCTCTTTTATCTGGCTGAGGAAGGCAAAAAAAGGACTAAGTAATCTGTATGGAAGATATGTAGTTAACAAGTTTGTACTTATATTAATTTGTTTTTCTAGAGGTTGTAGCTTATTAATTTCTGAATCTAGAGCCTTAAGCCAAATGATCTAATTAGCAATAGCGTTCATAGTAACTTCAGGGTCATCTGGGAGGCTTGGTCTAACATATTCTATACTTTAGAGGGAAATTGTGCGATCCTATCATAAAAGCTTGAAAGGAAGACATCTTGATAATCTAATGGTAACTAATTCAGTAGACTAATAATTCACTGGGTAGGTATTGTAGCCAATGTAAAGGGTTTGTCCAGTCCATTTTAAAAAGGAGTGAGGTTAAGGTAGCATTAAATTGCTCAACCATCTCATTAGTTGAAGGATAATATGGGGTGAAAAACTGATTGGGCCCTATTATTTTTGTCTACTCTTGCACAAGAAATGAATGAATGTTCAGTCCATTTTGTGAGAGGATTATGTTGATACTTATGTTGGGTGATCATTCAGTCAGTGTATAAAAATGTGGCGGTAGCTTTTTAAAGCTGACAAAAAGGATATGCGTCTATCCTTTTTGTTAGATAATCAATGACCAGTATGAGGAATAGATGGCCATTGGAAGCTTGAGGTAAAGGTCCCACAAAAATGATACTAACTGACAAAGGGGTTAAGAGAAAGTACTAATTGATGTTGATATTTTATTTTTGTTAGGAAGATGCTCTCTGGTGCTTTTTCCCTAAAATCCAACAAATATGGGGATAGAAACCAATAGAATCTAATAAAATAAAGAAACATGCAAACTATAAAGTTAGTGTTTCTATATATTATTAATCATTGTAGGAGGTAAGAAATTGAACCTTCTCAAAATCTGACCATTCAGTATTTATTTTGTATTGAGGGTCGAAGGGTATTCAATAGTAAGATTTGGAACATCTTAGTATGATCCAAATTAGGAAATATATGAATTTGGCCTATTGAATCTCGGAAAACTTGCTTCACTTAGGCTGAACAATGGTTAGGGAATTATTTTAGACAAAATATACCCGTGGGGTACTATTTAATATATTTCAACAAATCCCCATTTGCTAAAATTATTGCACCTTGGGGACCTCCGCCAAGCTCTTAAAAGAAATGTAGTTCCCGCTTAAGTGTTTGCTTTGACATAGATGCAACTGGGAGAACTATTTTGATGGACTCACTGGGCTCCCTTTCAAGGTCAAGGCAATACAACTGCCCAACTTCGTGCTACTTGCCCGTTTATTATTCATAAAAGTTCTACCCCAATTTGTGGGGTTCCACTGAGAATCAACCAGGGTCTTTTGGCCAATTTTTTCAGCATCTACCTCCGAACCACTCTTTTCTATACATTGGACTTGTAATTGTCTGATAGTTGGGGGTGAAGAGCAGGGTCAGCTTGACTTTTTTAAATCATGAAGGGCTCCAAGACGTTATATATTGAGGGAAGAATACCTTCCTAGCAGCACTGGGATTTGAGCCAATGATAGGCTTTTTATTCCTCAATGGCTGACTTCCAGATGTTCTGCTAAGATAACATCCATTTATTCAGAGGGTCAAATATATGGTGCCCATTAGGTTGTACTAGATTTTAGAGTTTATCAACCTGGGCTTAAATGTTTTCTGACCTTTTCTTCAACTTTTTTGGATCATGAAGGACTCATCTTTCCACATTTAAGGTTGACTTAGTAGATTGTTGAGTCAATCTTCATTGGGTTCAGTAAGGGTTTGAGAAGATAATCTTGACAAACAATCCGCGTTTTGACGAACTGCCTGGGTAATGGATAGTATAAAAGGCATTTTTTGGATAGTAAGGCCTAATGTTCCAAAGGCCTGTCAGGATCTTTCATATGCTGCAGACATCACAACGAAGCATGATCACTAATTTAGTGTATCAAGCTCAATAAAAATATGGTCAAAAATTTTTGCTGGCAATAAATTGCCAAGCATTAAGGTTCCATTATACTCTAGTTGTTTTCATCACTAAATTGATTTTTTCTGTAATATTAAATGTGATAGGCCAATAAATATTCATCATGTTGGGATAGATAGCTCATATAGTGATAACACTAGCTTCTGCAAAAAGCAAAAATGAGCTTTAAAGTTTGTTGTATTAGAACAGGGGTCTATTTAAAAGCTACACATATTAGATCAAAGGATGTTGATGTTTTCCTCCCACTAAAAAGGGACTTCTTTTTTGACAAAAATGAAGGTGTTGTAATTTGGCGGAATCGTTGAGATACGCCGTATGGGGTTTTTGCACTGGGTTTAGCCCACTGAGCAATAGGACCAACAATATGATGATCGTGACCCTTAGAAACAATGAATGAACATGATTTAATAAATATGGAGCACTCGCTCCTGCTACACTCTTTTATTTAATATAACAAAACACAGCAGATTCTCACTGTTTTTCTCGCTCTATCCTATTAACAACCTCTTCCTCTTAATCATCTCATCTCATCTATATTGTAGCGACTTTGGTTGCTACCACTTTTATGGCTTAATAATTTAATTCGCCTTATCTCATTGGTTCCATTGATTCTTCATTAATTAATTTCACAATCGCCTAATTTGAGGTGATTCCCCAACAGCCCAATATTGCCTTACTTTGAGGCGCTCAATAAATTGTTACTCATAGTAAACTCAATGGATACAATGCATTCCGCCATCACAACTAAGGGCTTGTTGTCCAGTCATATCAGAATTGCAACATTACCCTCCTTTTTGAATGGATGATAAAGCTCCTATATCCTATATGTACGGAGGAACTTTGCATGCACTCAGTTGATGATCCAACCACTAGTGGGGTCCTTGATAGTATATGCATCCACACCTGTCTTTTCAATAACTTCAAATGGCTCAATCCAGATACTGGTCAACTTGTGTTTCTGGATGAACCTATGTTGGTTATGGAATAGAACCATATCACTTTCCTTGAGCTGCACCAACCTGCTATGACATACCTGATTGGCAGCCTGATTCTTGATCTTCTTGGCTAAGCTGAAGGAATATGCTTCGGTCTGCAATTTGATCAAAATGTTTGCAAGGTTAGTCAAATAGCGGTAGGGTTCCACTCCGCCAGTGTCTTCCACACATGTATAAAGTTATGCTAGAAGATCTGGGTGTCAGCCATATAGTAGTTGGAAGGAACTCTTCCCCGTGGCGGAATGGTAACTGATGTTATAGGCTAACATGGCAGTGGAAAGATTAGAGGTCCAATCAGATTGTTGATCCATTACTAATTTTCATAGGATATTCTCCAGGGTCCCATTCACTCGTTTGACCATTCCATTAGATTCAAGGTGGTATGGGGTCATTAGAACCACGTGGATACCCATAAGCTCGTTCAGTGTGGGGAGGATGTGTGAGGTAAAATTGGTTCCATTATCAGTGAGGATAAACTGAGGGCATCCATGTCGCTTGATAATATACTCCATCACGAACTTGGCCATTGTAACTGCCCCCAAATCTCGTATTGCCCTTGCTTCAACCCACCGGGTCAAGTGGTCAATAGCCACAAGGATGTGCTTACACCAGTTAGCTCCTGTTGGCAAGGGACCAATGTCATCCAGGGAAACAATATGCCAATCAAAATGTGGTTTTACTACCTATACGAAGTCTTACGGTGGAATGGCTTCTCCACTTGGCACTGATGGCAACAGGAAATGGTTTCTAGCACATTGAAGTTCACACTTTCCCAAAGTACCAAGGGTG
Source organism: Massospora cicadina (assembly GCA_022478985.1). Lineage (NCBI taxonomy): Eukaryota > Fungi > Entomophthoromycota > Entomophthoromycetes > Entomophthorales > Entomophthoraceae > Massospora > Massospora cicadina. The sequence continues at coordinate 72,303 of JAKSZP010011937.1, forward strand.
CAACAACTCCATTGTCTTGCGCACCCCACCATGTCTGACTGCCTTGTGGGCGCTCATAATAATTCCTGGCCGGGCTGAGGGTCATGGAAAATTCACCATAGAATCACCAATCTGCTTGTACAGTTCCCCATTCCATTGGAAGATATTCACTCGCATTTCATTTAACACTTTGATCACTTGGGGCAGTTCATCATTATACTTCCCACAGAGCATTTTGTCGAACATTATGTCACTTACATCTGCAGTAACTGCAATTGTTGGCAATCTTGATAAGCAATCAGCATTTTGGTGTTTTGCTCCAGGTTGATGAAGATTTTGAAGTCATAAGTTCACAGCTTAAGAGCCCATCAGGATAGCCGCCCCTCAGGCTCTCTCAAATTCCGCAACCAGCGCAATGATGCTGACCTGTGATGACCTTAAACTTTACTCCATGCAAGTAAACTCAAAAATGCTTATATGCATAAATCACCGCTAAACACTCCCACTTAGTTATGGTGTAATTTTGTTCATGGCAATTCAAGCTATGACTTCAGCACGCATTAAGGTGCTCCTCCCCCTCATCGTCCTTCTGGGACAGGACCGCCCCAACAGCAGAAAGTGAAGCATCTGTCTACACTATATCTTCTTTATCAAAATTAGGGTAATGCAACACAGGCGCACTAATTAGCGCCGTTCAAAGTGTATCAAAAGCACATTGGCGCCATTGTGTCCATTCAAACATGGCATCTTACTTTAGTAGCTCAAACAGCGGACCTCCAATGCAACTTAAATTGGGTATGAAGCGGTGGTAAGAACCCACCATCCCCAAAAACACCTGAATGTCCCGCTTACTAACTGGCTTAGTCATTTTCTGGATAGCCTCCACCTTGGCGGGTTGGGGTCTTAGCCCAGTTGCATCCACCACAAACCTGAGATACTCCGCTGATCCTTGAAGAAGTGGAATTTCTGGGGCTTAATCTTGATATTGGCCTCAGACAGTTGGCAAAATACCTCTTCCAAATGGGTAAGGCGCTCAGTGAATGTGTGCAAGAAGAAGTTAATATTGTCAAGGTACACGAGTACACATGACAGCTTCAGATCGCCCAGAATGGTGTCCATTGCTCGTTGGAACGTAGCCAGTCATTACATAGCCTTTGTGGCATCTGAGTGGGTTGGAAAAGCCCTTTGGATGTGATTATGGTGCATTTTTCTTGTTCCGCCACAGGCAACTCAATTTGCCAATATCCAAATATCAAATCTATTACTGAGATGTAGTGAGCTCCACCTAACCAATCCAGCACATCATCAATCTGCGGTAGAGGGTATGAATTTTTTTCTGTGATACTATTGAGCTTCCAGTAATCAATTACTATTTGATTAGTACCATCCTTCTTTTTAACAATTAGGACAGGTGAAGCCCATGGACTCTTAGATGGTTTGGGCATTCCCTGCTCTAGCAGCTTATCGATCTCCTCAGTGACAACTTCTTCAGCTGCCCTTGATCAGCGGATTGGCTGAGACCTGATGGGGGTTGATCCCCAATGTCCAACTGATGAACAACCCCCTGAGTGGACCCTAAATCATGATCATCGACAGCAAAAATCTCTTTGTATTTTTGAAATAAAGCTTCCACCTGATCCTTCAGGTATTTAATAGCCCCATTAAATTCTCCCATGATACAACTGACATTACACTGAGATGCGGTTTAATGGGCAGACCAAATTAATCCAGAGACCCAAACTCGTGTACCTGGTTGATCTCCCCAACTGGGTTCAAATGCAGATATGCTATAATCTGATGCCAGCAGATTCAAATTGGTAATTTCTGAAGATTGGCTATCAATACCTTGATCTCCCCATGACCCAGAAGTATGATGCCTGGAGCCACATGGGGCTCAAGCCGCGATTGCTGATAAGGGCCAATGATCTCCTCATATAGCTCAGCTGGCACTTCCACCTCTAACTCAGTATCTATTATTACTTGATGTCCTGAGGGAATGGATATAGCTCCAGCTGCTCTAAGCGGTAGCCCCTGATATTCATATATCTAATGGGGAAGGTCCTGAGATTTCCCTTTTAATTGATGATAGCGCACTGGAATCACTCCATTGCAGTAAGCAAGGTTGATTTGTCCCATATGCACTAAGCCCTTTGGTACTCCGCTGATGGTGAAATGAATTGGAATCCTTTGTCCCAAAATGTCTAAGGTCTCTTCCATCATGTCTACAACGGCCCCATAGTGTCGCATAAATGCAGTCTCAATCAACACATCGTAGTTGCTATTTGGTAATACTACCACCGGAGCCACAACAACAGATCTAAACTGCAAGGGAAGCGCGCTATACGCTCCCTCAGAGACTGTGGTTTCCACTCCAGCGGTCCCATACACCATCCAGTGGTCTATGTCAGGTTTTAAAGATAAGTTCGCCATCAACTTAGTGGAGACAATGTTAACAGGAGCGCCTGTATCAATAATAGCTTGTACTCAGGTTTTGGCTACCACAACGTCACAGTAAGTGCACTCTTTGAGTATGATGAATGCCAATTATTTAGTACATGTAAATTCAGCGGTTCACGTTTTCCCAGGAAACTTATAATACCTGCACTGACTTTAGGGTATCCTGTTATAATAGCATCCACTGGAAAGGCGACCTCTTCTCCTCTTAGAGACAACGCATTTACAAACGGTTCTAGCTGGTCTGACGGATTTTGGTCAAACATTTGACAAGCTTAAGGCTTTGGTTGCTTTGGAAACCCTGTGTCAGCCATTTCTTTGACTTGTGCTTGAGTCAACACATTTACTCCCCCAACCGGCTGTTGGTAGAGGAATGTATCTTCATACTGGGAGGCTTCCGCTGCAATCAATACAGTAGATTCAGGTGGGACATATGAATTCAAGATAGCGGAAGTAGAGAGTCCCATCTCTACTCCGCTTTGACTTTTCCCTGATTACTTTGATCTTGTTGTACGTAAGGGATCTGTCAATTGGGGCACCATCATCCCATGTTCCCAGTGAGACCACAATTAAAACAACTTACTTCATAGGGCCTACATCTGTATTTGATATAAGTTGGCCCACTTGGAAGGTTATTCCAAAGATGACCAGCATAACCAGACCCACATTGGTAAAATGCCTGCTGTTGACCAGCGTAGTTAGGGCTGAAGCGGTAGTTGGTCAGTTGTCACTCAGCAGTTATGGGACAGATGTTGGACTGAGGTGAGTAACCTGGCAGAATCTGCATCAACTGGTTAAAACCCCACATGATTAGGGTTGGAAACGGCGACAGTGTGAATCTGCTCAATATTGGGTGGAGGTAAAGTTACAGCTAAGCGACATACAAACTGAACAAGTTTAAGAAGAGGAACATCATCCTCCAACAACGGGGCCATGACATTGTAAAGCTCAGGGTATGGCTTCACCACAGAGGATATTGCGATGCATACATCAGCTTCAGATAAAATTCCTGCCCCACTCACCACATGAGCTTCCAACTTAAATTGCTCAGCAAATGCCATGACGGTCTCATTTCTCTGAAACCTGATAGTCAAGAACTCAGCTTTCCGCTGCAACATCTTTGCAGTTCCGCCGAACAACTGCAGCACCATCTCCTTGACTTCTTGGTAAGTAACAGAACTATCTGGAAGGTAACAAACAACTTGATCAGCACTTCCAACATCCAAGGTAGAGATCAACAGTTTCACCCTTCGCCAGTCTGAGGCTCCTTCAGTTGCAAACTCAAATCGCCAAAAGAACCCATAAATATTTCTGTCACAATCAAATGGCGGCAGCTTATCACTGCAAACTATCCTGGAGCAGCTCCTCTTGTCTTTTGAGCACAGTGTCCAATGCAAGTTTTAACTCCTCATATGCAACGGCCCCATTGTGTTGTGCAGATTCCTTATCAAAGCAACCTGAATTTGACATCACAGGTGACTGAGTTTTATTATTTATAACTGATCAATGGGCCCCCTGTAGTGAGCACCACTGTTGTAATTTGGCGGAATCATTGAGATGTGCAGTTATGGAGTTTTTGCACAGGGTTTAGCCCACTGAGCAATAGGACCAACGATATGATGATCATGGCCCTTGGAAACAATGAAATAAACTTAATAAAATAAATATGGAGCACTTGCTCCTGCTACACTCTGTTATTTAATATAACAAAACACAGCAGATCCTCGCTGTTTTTCTCGCTCTATCCTATTAACAACCTCCTCCTGTTAATAGTCTCATCTCATCTATACTATAGTGACTTTGGTTGCTACCGCTTTTATAGCTTAGTAATTTGATTCACCTAATATCATTGGTTCCATTGATTCTTCATTTTGTTAATTTCACAATGCCTAATTTGAGGCGATTCCCCAACAACCCAATATCGCCTTACTTCAAGGCACTCAATTAATTGTTACTCATAGTAAATTTGACGGATCCAATCCAAACCAACATCACAACTTAGGGCTTATTGTCCAGTAATATCATAATCGCGACGTAAGGGTTCAGATGTATCTTACAATTAAGGAATAAACTGCCAATATATATCTGAACATTCTTAGAAACTTGCACATATCAAAGGGACTTAGGTGTTGACATTTGGGTGATGTATGTAACTTTATCATCAATCATAGGTAGTCCTTCTTGAATTACATTATATTCTAGAAAATCAATTTCGCTTTAGAAGGTAATTTAAATGGTTTTAATGCAGTGAGTTTTGTTGTAAACGCTAAAAGAACAAACTAAGATGAACTAGATAGACAGTAAAAATTTGTAATATGGTTATGTTGTCAAGATGGAAATAAATGAAGGATCATTTTAGGTCCCCTAGTAATTCATTAATAGCTCTTTGGGAAGTAGTAAGAAAGGTGCATAAACTGAGGCTTCTGAGTGGGTTTAAACAGCCTTTCATTAGAGATAAAGGCGCATTTTTATGATCCTTAGGGATAAATCAGTCTGTCAATAGCCGCTGGTGAGATCCATTGTTAAAGAATATTATGATCCTAACATTAGATTAAAGAGTCGTCTATACAAAGTAGGGGATTACTATCCTATTGAGTGATGTAATTTAATTGGTGATAGCCCACGACAGCTTGATGACATCCATTTTTTTGCACATTAACATCAAAGGGAAAGCCCAAGGGCTTCTAGATGGTGCTAGTAGTTAAGCCTTTTTAAGTTGCTTTAACTCAAGAGCCACTTGAGCCTCCTCTACTTTAGACTTTTTAATCTTGAGCTTTGAATGGAGGATGAACTTTAGTTCCACTTGGTGGACTACTCCAGATATTCAATAATTGTCAGATCCCTTAAAGGAATCTTCTATATTTTTGAGAAGGGCTTCTACATGCGGCGATCATTGGGAGTAATGTTGTCCAACTGTTTTGAATATGGAACTTATAGTCAGTAGGTCAGGGCTAAATTTTTTTAGTGTCAAAACAACTTATATCCATAATATGTTTGATAGGACATAGAGTGACGTAGGTGATATCTGCATGGCGTGGGATTTGACGAGCCAATATAGTTAAATTTACCAACAAACAGATAGACTTGTCATAAGAATGTTGCAAGATCCCAGGGAAGGTCAAAGCTTACCTAATGAAAGGTTCATTGTCTTTATACTTTTTATAACGTGATTGTGGCATTGTGAATTTTAACTCAGGATTCCACCACGACTTGAGAACCTGAAATTATAATAAATAAATGGGGGCATAGAGAGGTATCCCATCCTTGGCATCCACCATGTTGGTGGCAGCTTAGTTTTTTGCCAAGAATTTGGTATCCTATATGACAGATAAATGAATGATCTTCAATAATGGTAGTATAATTCTTTAAAGCCCCTTTATTTTGGGCGGGAGTTTGATATATTGGTGCCAAATATCACAGAAGCGTGAAGTATTGTTCCTTATGGGTTATTGATAAATTAGATTCTTTCATTAGTTGGAATCAATTGTTAATTCAAATTTATTACTTTCTAAGGCAATAGCCGGGGCAAAAATAAAAAACTTTCAAAATATTTGAGGCAAGGCAGGGTATGCCCAAATATCTTTAGTGGTTGAAGTTCCCGCTGTCTATATTCATCCTCTTAAGTTAAGTCATAACAATTTTTAAAAGATTTTGGATGGTATAAAGTCTACTGGGATCTGGTGTCAATTATAGCCAGAACTTTAACTTTCTAAGCTATTACCTTCTACCCATACAACTGAGTATCTAAACTAAGAGTTAAGGACAAAGACAGTCAATAGTAAATTATAAACGCTACCTGAGATTTTTGTCTAGGACAGATTTTTAGTTATTAACTTGTGTCAAGATTCTGATATGACTGGATGATAATACCTGGGTAGCTATGGCGGTTTGGCTAAAATCAGCTGACCATGATTACTAGTACATTTATTCAAACGCCTTAGGATGAGGCAATATTGAAAAAGGGCTATCATTTAATTGCTTTTATATAAGGCAATAAGGTAATGTTGACATTTGACATATATTCAGTAGATTACCTTGAAACAAGGCAATAAGAAATTTGAGAATACCATACTCTGCTGTAGCTGATGAGATTATGGTGGAATTGAATAGTCTAAGCTTTGGAATTGGTATCAACAAAGTCGCTAATATAAGTGAGATGAGGCAATTGAAGGGAGAGGATTGTTAGTAGGACCAAGGAGAGCAGAGAAGAAGGAATATGCTATTATTGATTAAAATAAAGAAGTGCGTCGTAGTATATTGCTTCATATTTTATTAAAATTATTACAGCTTGTTGTGAAAACTGGCGATCCTCACATTGTCTATCTGTTGCTCGGCGTGTTTGACCTTGAGTGACCCTCATGGCATAACACAAATAAATCGCCAAAATTATAGCTATCTGTCTAAAAGGTTTTTTTAGTTAACGCCTAGTTTTTCACTTTCATAACTGACAGTATTAATCTGTTTTGGTAAAGTACTAATGAAGTTAATAAAGCTCAGTGTCATTAGTCTTGAATAAAAGGGGTACATTAGAAATCGTAGGTCAAATAATATAAATCGTGTTATAGGTACTAGGCATAGTACTGATATTTTAAGGCTTTAGGGCTTATCAGCAAAGTGAAAATCTTGCCTAATCTGACTATTTATTTATTGTTGTGTATTTCCAAAAGACTCAGTAGCATTTGTACACTATGTGGTTGTCTTCTTATAATTGCATTACAGGCTTAAGATAAGAGATACAGGAGCCTTACCTTTAAAAGATTGGGCTTAGTTGTGTGGTAGGACGAGTAGGCACAGCAGTTTTATAACTATTGGTAGAAAATTATATAAGGGCTTAATTTGGTATGTAGATTGGATATAAGGCTGGGCTTCAATGCCTTGTTTTATATGGATATTGAGCATTATAAGAATTCTGATAAAGCAGCTGTAATGGCATCATCAAAGTTGAGTCAAATTCCCAGAACTAAAGTTTGCAATGAGATAAAACCTTTGGGCGATCTCATTGGTATAATCTCTGATCAAGGTTCATCCCCAATAACGTCTGTTTATAGTTAAATAAAATTAAATCACTCCATATTTCTCAGAGTAGAATGGCCTTTGGGGTTGTCCTAGGTGCAACAGTACATTATATGGTGTACTATGTATCTTATGCAACTAAGCTATGACAAGTAATTAAGCTTTCAAGTCATTGATTTCTGTGGCCATCTCCATTGCACACTCAAAAAACAAAGAGAAAACTACATTTACTTCCTTATATAAATTTTTTTTGAAAGAGAGCATGAATGAGTTGCTTAGAGGGGTTAAAAGATTGATTACATGAATACACATTAGACGTACTCCAGGAAGATAGAGAGGAAGTAGTATCTTGGGAATAATCTTAAAGGTGAAAGGTTTCTAATTAGTTATGCAAATCTTTTACATTGTTAGTGTACGTGTCAATTCAACTGTGGGCAGCATGAAGGGCCTTTTAATGACAAAGAGCTTGAAAACTGTTTTACTTTATTTACTAAACTGTCAGTTGTGTCGTGTATCTTGAGATGTTGCTGTTAAGTGGTCTGAATATGCTTCTTTAACACCCTTAATGAGGAAGATAATGCAATTAATGTTTTGAGTTGACCTTGGTGGGTCCATAAGGAGTCTCCAGCATGAACATGCACCACATCTTGAGTGAGCACCCCTCCTTGAGGTCCACATCATATTTGAACATTGAGAAGTTGTACTGCTGTAGTAAAGAGTTAAATCTGTCCTCTGTTCCCCAAAACATTACTTAGACAGGAGGCCCAGGGGGTCAGGAGGCCCAGGTTGACCTGCCGTTCCAGAATGATCAAGTGCTCCAGGAGTTACAGGTGGTTGGGAGGCTCAAGTAGTCCAGGGATTCCAGGAGGCCCAGACCCACATGGCATTCCTGGATGACCAGAAAAAGCCATTTTCTGGGTATTTTTAGTATTATAAACTAACTCCTCGATGTAATAGAGACAGTATTTCATGAAGACACTCATGGGGCTCAATTTGGGTTTATACTCCCATGGTACTAACCCAAATTGGTATGAAGGAAGACTTTCAGATTTCTAAAATGGTTGGATAGCTTGTAATGAACAATCTGATTACTCCTTTGTCAAGATGGCTAACAATGCTTGCATATTAATGATGAGTTGCCAATTCACAGGATTTAGATCTGGTTCTTACTATAAAAGAGGCAAGCAGAATGGTAAAGCTGGAGTAGCTAAGTGTGCAGGGTTTCTAATAGCTGAAGATTCTGGAGCAACTCTCAATGAAGGAATCTGGTTATTTGCAACAGTTGATGCAAGGTTGGGATGGACGAATTGGTGCAGCATTTTTTTCTGACCTCTTTTAACCTGTTCACTGTTAAGAGTTAAACTAAAAATATAGGGTCGTCTTTGGGTTCAGTAAAATGAGAGCACATCTTTTTTTTTGCTTTTCCAACTTGTCAGGCTCAGTTGCGAGGAGTTAGAGGGAATCTGAGAAGTCTGAGACTTGTAATTGGTAATGTTCCATGTAAGGGGTGGGGAGGTCCACAACTTAGATTCAGGTAACAATATATTCTGAGATGAAACTAGTTCTTCTACATGCGCGTAAACTGCCCAATCACTGAGGTGGGCGTTTCACAGCATGAAGAGGTATCTGATGGTGAATCACTACCTACATTACAATTTTTGAGTTTTCAAGGGACAAGGAGATCTGGTAGGGATCACCAGAAATCTGTAAGGACGTAGGTGATAAAATCCAAACATCTAGGAAAAGTATAGGGTAACCAAAGACCCTGGAATAGGATTTTTTTCTATTCTATTTAGAACTAACCAAAAACAAGTGTAAATCTTATTAATTGACTAATAGCCTTAAGGGTTGCTATATGATAGTGGCAATTAAAATATAGCAAAAAAGTTTTATGAAGCTTATTTTCTGAAGCAACATTTAGGAAAAATCAGATATTAAAACTTTAAAAGATTGGCAAAAAACTAAGACAATATCTATATTGGTTCTCTCTTTGGGGTTTCTGCGGCATCTTGTCATCTGTTAAAAGTAGTAATATCTATTAGTATAACAGGCTTGGACCCCTATAGCAGTGATGATCAAATTTTTATATCAAGTCTGGACCCTAACATCTGAGGCAATCGTTTTGTCATACTAGGCAGAATTCGCAACAAGCTTGTTCATCAGGGGTTCTATTGTTGTCAATTAATTTTAATGTAGCAAAAATTATTGTTTGTTCTGCATTGTCAGGCACACCATTACTATAAGAAAGCTACTTTCCAGCTAATAAAGCCTGGGTTCTCTTGACACACTATTTCCATAAATGTAGTAGAGCCACTAACTATTAGTACTGAATGCAGAATATACACTATTGTGGCTGTTAATCATTTGATCTGTTGGGGTGAAACGCGTGCTTAATCTAAAATAGATGCCAGCGTACTGCCAAGTTTATAATGGAGCAGTCAGCAATGCATTCTAACCTCAAGGTATTTTAACAGATAACAGAAGCAACTTTACTATGATCATCATGCAAAACTAAATGTGTTAATTGGAATACAAGCAGCAATGATTTTATTTAAATCCAGAAACAAATGAGATAATCAAAAGGGTATATGATACCTTATCCACTACTATGAAGAAGCTTTAGCTTGAAAAACTTTCATTTAATTAACTCTTTTATCTTTCAGGAATATACACATATAAACTAAGTTTACATTTGTCAACAGGTAACTTACCTATTGAGTTAATCTTATAGTAGTTAGGCTTGTCTGAAACCAATTAAATATACTCCTTTAAAGCCAAGCTTGGTAATGATGCTCTTGGAGAATTTGGAATGAATGGCAAAAGTTTTGATATACTACATTCTTTCGCCTATGCCAACACTATCAAGTGGAATATTTAAATTTAAATTTATTGCGGGGAAGGCCGACCTTGGGACGGACACTTCCAAATATGACTCACGAAAGATAAACTTAGTACCAGGGGAGGCACCCCAGAGAAGCGATGCTATCTCTTGTTGCCAGCGGGAACGCCACTTATGGGGAGGGGGGGAACGTGTGAAGGGGCCGTAGCCACTATTGAGCACGTGTGGAGGAAGGGGTCTGACTTGATGAACCAGACTGGGAACCAGGAGGAGACCAGCTGTCAGCGACGCGGTGGGAGATATTTAAACATCCACGCTTGAAAGTGGTCCACCAAATGAGACCGGAATCTGTGGACAGCTTCTGGGAAGGTGGGGATGGAGCCAGCAAATGGCATCCAAGACAATCGTGTGGATAGTCCACATGGCGATTGCAACCACCAGAGCACGGAGGGAGGGTGGAAGGGGGAGGCCATTGATGAAGCAAACATATCTCTTGACAGACTGAAGGGATGCGTTTGATCCTGGCCCAGTAGACGTTGGACTTCGCGCCATATCACTTTAGAGGTGGGGCACTTCTCCAGGCGGTGGAACAGCGTTCCATACTGGCCACACACGACACAGGATGAGTGTAAAGCGTTAGAGCGCTCAGCTGTATTATACACACGCCTCAGGCAGCGCCACACATGGGAGCGGACTTGAGGCTGCAGCAGAGGATGGTGTGCGTATTTCCAGATAGTCTTTTGGGTCTCAGTGGAATAAGGGATGTCCATCATGTCCAGGTAGTCCACCCTGGATAGGACATGGGGTCGAATGGGGATCACGCCATCATGGATGGGTAGCCCCTGTACCTCTTGTGAGAACTGAGGAGAGGGGCGGCCTCTTTGGGTTGTATGTCCACTAATACGAATTCTCCACTCTGCGCTTTGCATGGAGAGTAGGATTCGTTTGTAGTGGGCTTTAGTCCCGTGAGGACCTGTGGCCGATGTGTGTGATGCGAGGTACTTCATCAGGGAGTGGGAGTTTGATGAATTGTTGAGGCCCAAGGCTCAGGAGAAGTTGGAGCGGGCCGCGTGGGACCAGTGTTGGGATAGGAGTGTAGGAGCGGTGATGGCCGCGATCCAGGTGCCCAGGATCTTGGCAGCATGAGCTTTGAAGTCAAGCAGGCCCATGCCACCTTGATGATGAGGGCCAAACATGACCTCTAGCCGTACTGGTGGAGGGCGTCCTGACCAAAGCCATCCTTGCAGCAAAGCGTACAGGGATTTGAAGAAGCTTGGGGAGAAGGGGATGGCGTGGGCTCCGAACCAGACTTTGGATAGGAGCATAGAGTTGGCAAGAAAAACCCTGCCAGTGAGGGTAGTAGGGTGGGCTCTGAGAGAGGCGATTTGCTTCGTCACGTTGTCCAGTATGTGGCACTCCATTACTGCTGACGCATATCCACCTGCCTCCATCCACACGCCCAGATGGAGTACCGGTCCTATGGTAGGACGTGGCACGAAGGGGAGCACCAGTGGAGCGGTGTGTGCTGAGTTAGTAAGGCGTGGACGTGGGCGAGCAGATGGGCCAGGTTGGGAACTGATTGCTGGGGCCAGCAGTTCTGAAACCGACCAAGGAGGATGATTTCGGTTTTGGAGGCGTTCAGTGCCGCGTTGCTTACCCGGGAATATTCCTGGATGAGGGCTTCAAGCGCGCGTGCATCTTTGTTATTAGACACCCCCACCACGCAATCATCTGCAAATGCCATCATCTTGACTGGGGTTTGGCCTGGCACATGGACCCCAGTGAGTTGGGCATTCACATTTTGCAGTAGTGGGTCAAGGCTGAAGTTGTATAAGAGTGGGCTGAGGGGGTCCCCTTGTCGCAGGCCCCTTTGAGGGCGGACTACTTCTGTTAGGAATCCTGGGCCATGTACTGCCATTGTCGCAGATTCCGTGAGCAGCATCACCCAGTTTATGAAGCGGGGGGGTAGGCGGAATTGATGGAGGCAGGCCCTAAGGTATTCCCAGTTTACTCTATCATAGGCCTTTTGTTGGTCCAAGAATACAAGTGCCCCAGAGGCTGTGGACTGACATACATTAGGCACAGAGTGCACGTTATCCCAAATCGACCTTCTGGGGATGATACCAAATTGTTCTGGGGAGATGGTGGCAGATGCTACAGTCCCTAAACGGTTAGCCATGATTTTTGTTAAAATTTTGGTGTCTGTGTTTGTTAGAGAAATGGGGCACCAGTTGGCTAAGTCAAGCTTATCCCCTTTCTTGAAGAGTGTGACAGTAAAGGCCTCATGTCCTCCTGGTAGGAGGCACATTTCCAACAGGCTTTGGTTGATTGAGGCTAGCAGCAATGGGGATATATATTTAAAATATTTTTTGTAGAACTCATATGGATTGCCATCTGGGCCTGGGCATTTTCGGTTTGGCATACCACAAATGGCTGTCCATAATTCGTTTGGAGTAATTAAATTCATTATTTCCGGGTATCTGAAAATGGTGCGGATATGAGCTCAGTCGAGAAATTCCCCCATTTCGGCCAGCTGAATTGGTTCAGCTCAGTATAACTCAGAGTAATATTTTTGCATTTTGATTGCCACTTCAGCCGGTGTGTCCGCAATGGACTTATCTGATCCTTGCACCTGTGTGCAGGCCACGCTCTGGCGTGGTGCAAAATTTTTTTAAAAGTGTATTTTTTGCAAACGTCGCCTTTAGTGATGCATGTGGCCCTGTATTGGACACAAACCTGATGTTTGTGTTGCCTTTTGAGTGCGTTGAGGTGGGCAGCTGCCTCCGCCCACTTCCAGCCCCATGCAGGGCTGTATCCTGTGGCTGGAATGTTGGACTCCAAGTAGGCCAATTCCGCCAGAGTGCATGAGATAACCGCCGATGTGGCTCATGAGCATCTGGAGGAGAGATGGCGATAGTGGCAGATGGTGTCCTCTTTGAAAGTTGCCCATATGGAAATGGGGTCCATGCAAAATGGTGCAACAAATGATTTTTGCCAAAGTTGCCTCTTCCACCCACATGGAAAATCCTGGCGACGCGAGCTCAGGGGGGGCGGATTTTGCACCAATGTTGGGCCTTTGCAACTGTGATGGGTAAGTGGTAGGTTGATGAGACCAGTCGGTGGTTGGAGAATTCCATTTTTGTTGTTTTGAAGTGGGAGATGTGGGGTTGGAATTTCGCCAGCATTAGAATAAGGTCAATGTGGGTCATGGACCTTTATTGGCCATTGTGGACGTGGGGACGCATCATGTTTTTGAGCAGTGGGGCATGTCGCAGCAGCACATCCATTAATCCAAGGGTGGCTTTTAGAATGCATAGTTCTACATGACCCTGTGGGGTGTGGGGTGAGGGTGGCCACCGGTCCATTGGTGAGGTTAGCCAACAGTTCATGTCGCCAACTAGGAAAGAATCAGGGGGCAGCAGAAGGGATTTGACCAACAAGAAAAATTCCCAACGCTCGTGTGCACTGTTTGGGGTGTGGATGTTGATGATTGCATGTGCAACATTGGCCCACGAGAAGGTGACGACGAGCACTCAGCCATTTAGGAATGTTTCTGAGGATGTGAATTTGAAATAAATTATTTTTCCAAATTAGCACCCCACAGTGCTTCGACCAAAAGGATAGGGATGGGAGGAGCATTGTTTTCCAAGCTTCCTCGGAACCTTGTGGACAGTGGGACTCCTGGATGGCCAGGATATCCACGGGTAAATTGTGTTGTAAAAAACTCAGTTTCCTAGCCTGGGATGGGGAGGCCTTGAGTCCGGCGATATTCAGCATCCCTAGAGTGAAGGTTTCCCCCATCACACCTTAGGTGCAAGGGGGTGGGCCCCCGGGCCCACCAGCCTCTTCAAGGTCCCCACAGGCTTTCACAGCAGCATGGGTGTTAGCAGTAACGCTATCAGGCTTTTTATTAATTTTTGTGGAAAGAGTCACGTTGGCTTTGGCCTTCACTTTTTGTTTTCCTGACGTTGGACAAATTTTTTGCAGTGCAGATAAGTTTGGTGCACCGTCGAGTGGGTCAAAATTTTTTTCAGTTGGGATAGATCCCAAGTCAGTTTTGACCAGAGCTTGGGTGCAGCAATTGGGTGAGATTGAATCTCCCATCAGATCCTCGGATTGAGTGGCCCACTTGGCATGGGCCTCCCAATCTGATTGGGTGATTGATTTTTGATTTGCTTCTGCCGTGAAGGTCTCCATGTCCTCCTGGCGTTGCGAGTGTGGGATGGTGGTGGTGGCCTTGGCTGCTTCCTTGGCCGTAGCCCTATGGGCCTGCTTGGCCTTCTTCCACTCCTGCGGGGAGATGGGCTTTACTAATAGGTAGCAGCCTTGTGCTCCCCACGGGAAAGCCTCCTTGGTGCTTGCAGTTGGTGCATAGTGCGCCTCACCACTGGCCATGGCTGCTGAGGGGTGCTCTTGGAATGTGACGCCCTCCTTGATGGGACATGCGTGTGCCTTATGGATGAATGCATCACAGTGGGTGCAAATGGGGGGCGCGCTGTCCACGGTTACCCAGAATGGGTGGGTGGTATGCCCTACAATATCAATAAAGGTGGAGTGCGGGATCTGGGTTAGGTCCTTTGCAATCTACTCAGTTGGGGTCAGAACTGCAATGGCTTTGCCGGTGCACAGGTGTGGCATCAGCATGAAACATTGCATTTTGAAAGATTGTATTTCGCCATATATGGCGAGACCATCTTTCAGGTGTTGTTTCAAAATGTAACATTTTATCGTAGTAGGCAAAAAGTCAAACGTGAGGAAAATTTGGTTTGATTTTGTCCATCTGGTGCATTTGGTTTTGATGACCCATTGCCCTTCGGGGAGGTTGACCACTATGCGCACTGCTGCAGCCTCGTCTGCTGCTATTTTGCTTTTGAAACCTAGGTCCAGCCAACTGTGCGACATGGAGTGAGGTGCAATGTACACCGCAGTCAGGAAAATTTTGTGTACAGCTTCACAAAATTTTTCCCATAAAATCCGTTTTTTGGATGTCCAGATACACACGGACTCCAAATTCCACCAATGAAAGTGGCTGGGAGTGTGGCGTGTTGATGTACTGGTTGCATCGTGCTTGCCACGCGAGTATCTCCAGGGAAATTGTGACCGCCAGTTTTTTGAGATTTTTGTTTATTCTGCCAGATTCTCTGGGGCGTTTTTGAACGTTGGAGGCCGCGGGCCTTCCGCCTGCTCCTCTTGCCTTGCTTGCCCAACTGCTCCCAAACCAGGGCGCAGATTAATCTCCTCTGTGAGATTATCAAACTAGATTAAGTCTTGAATTGAATAGGTTGCAAAAGTGTTTGCAACGAGAAAGAAAAGTATCAAGTGGAATATTGAAGCCAAAGAATATGAATCTAAAGAAGGCCTACTCTTTTAACCCTTAAACTTGGCAATAAGCTTAGTCATTTAGAAACCACGTTTTGGATGACGGAATATTATGGACAAGCTCTGAGTTGCCCATTTGAAATCATCAATAAGTAAAAAAAGGATGCCTGTATTAATAAGAACCGTTCAATGAACTATTATATATATAGGGTGCATGATAAGTCTCAAGAGCTTGTAGATAGCTATCAAAAAAATTTAAATCTATTATAATTATTTTTATCTATTTGTATTAATATCAAAATGTCAGTTTTTAAAGGATTACTAATGCATTTTTAAAGTAGATGCTAGCTAGTTCATTACAGCTCTGCCTTTAATTCTTCAACTACAAACGCTAACAGTTTGTCTTAGGGCTTTGAGATTAACTTCTTTGTGATGGTTAATGCAAATTTTCCAACAGCTCATGGATGAGGAAGGTTGTACAAAGGGCTTCTCTGCTTGGTTGTCAATGTTGAACTAAGCCTTGGAGCATCACGCTCTTAGCTTATGGTGAAATAGAAATCTAATAGAGGATAAGCTGGTTAATCTGGTGGATGTGTTGGGATTTTAAAAGATTAAGTTTTATGAAAATGTTTCATATTTATTGATTTAATTATTCATCCGTGGTTGCTGATTAACTTATCTGGTTTTTAGACTTCTGGATAGAGAGTTGTAATGTATCTCTTATTGTTTTTAATTGATCAATCTTAGCTATTTTGATCATTAGACTTCCTTAAAGTATTAGGCGATATCACAAAAACTTCTTATACATATTGTAGGAAGTTTTGAGTTAGAACATAACATATTATATTAGTCAAAGACTAACTTATTGTTCTTTTTTGGCAACTGATGCTAATAAAATTGTTAGTAAGGCATTTTTTTGTTATTTGCAACTATAGTTTTTCTTAATTCCTTCAATAAACTAAATGGTTCTGGTTAACATGTTTAACTAATAAGTATATTATATTATAGGAAAAGGTTTCTTAAGTATTTAAGAAAACAAAGTTCATATATTTTTCTGATTTTTCTTTGGCCTAGATCGCGATTCCTGTGATCAAAGAGGATGCATTATTAACTACTTATTTTTATAAACTAATTGGTCCTGTTCAGTTTCCACTTACAACATTATGTCTTTTTATTCTTAGTGTTTTTGGAATTACTTATTCTTGGCTTTCTAGGTCTAGCAAGTATAATAAAATCTCAATCTTGACTTTATCATTAGCCCCATTCATACTGATATCAGAAAATGACAGAAATGTGTGCATATTACCTTATTATTAAACTTTGTTAGGTTGATAAAGTATTATGGCAATTTTTTGGAGCCATTATTTGCTTAAATAAAGCTCCATGAAACAGGTGGATTTCAGATTACAAACTGCTGGGACAAAGCTTATAAACATCTGAGGTAATCCTGAGGTTTGTGTGGGGCAATCTAAGTGTCTTAGATGTTGATTGGAACCATTAAAGAAATTTAAGTCTGGGTTTCCAGAATAACAGTTAGTGTAGATTTTTCAGGAGTAAGCAGCAAAGTCGGAGCAATTGTGATGTTTCAACCATCAAATATTCTGGCATCTTCAGTTAAAACTATGTTGCTAGAGTCATGTGCATCACTGAGTATAGCCTTTGACTTTCTGATGTAAGGGCCATGCTGGCATTTAAGGTGTCTTCACTGCTTTCATCCCAGAACTAGTTCGTCTATTGGAGAGATAACAATGATTAGACTCCACAAATTGTTTGACCTCTGATAACTTAGTTGCATTGTAGTGAGCCTGGCCTCCAATTTAGCATTCTCTTCAGTGTGATATGCTTTTTCTTGGCCTTGGGAATACCATGTCATTCAATGAGCCAAATTTACAGTATAATATGTTATAAGGATTACCACGCCAAGCAGATCCCCTTCTAGGGCTCAAAAAATGCATTGGCTATTGTATGAGCTCCTATCAATATCCTAAATTTGATTTTGATGGCCAACCATGGTACCTGAGAAATAATCTTTATGGTACATCTCTTCGCCTAATTTATTGGTTGTGCAACCGCTCTTGGCATGATCCTCTTGGTTGGCAGCTCTGGTTATCATAATGCGCGTCACCTCCATTCTCAAGTACTCTTTAACTTGGCCACAGTAGTGTTATTTCTCTTTTTTCATCGAAATGAGGCTCCAGGATAGTCCATAACTTCCCAGATAAAATCTATAATTCTGTTTAACTTATCTTCTTTTTATCCACTCTTTGATTGGCTTTTTTTGTCTAACATTGGTTATGTAAGACAACAACGTGGACCTCCTAAAAGTAGCATCAGTTGTCTGCTAAGAATTTATTGTCTAGTCACCAAGCCCTACAAAGTGACCTATCCATTGACTCAATGTACTTCCATGCTTTTATTTTAATGGTCTGAGAGATAGATATAAGCATGTAAAGAGATTTCATTTCAACTATCTGTGACTGAGTGGCGACCTTTTTAATCAAAGCGCATTAACATCTCTTAGAACAAGTGAATATTTGAATAAGGGTAATCTTGGTTTTTATGGCTCCTGAACTTCCTCATGTGATCCTCATTGATGGCATTGGCAAAAGGCAATGTTATGGATTATTATTACATAGATCCTCATCATATTTATAGGGTATACCGACTATATGTCCTAGAAATAAAGAAGCTAGTGGCACTAATAAAACTAGTGCATTGATGGAGCATCACTCTCCTTGCTGTCAGAACTGCTAGTATGAAAGTAGCCTTAACCAGGCTTCCCAAATCCATAGACTGATGTGAATAATGGTTTAAAAGCTAGTTATATAGCTAAACATTATTTTGCTCATTTTTGGAAAATTTGTATATAGTGTTGCCAAGATAATGCCCCTTGTAGTGAGCACCATTATGCTACTGTAGTTACAACAGGGAAAGATATGCACAAGAAGATAGAGAGCTAAATAAGGTATATCTTTATGAAGACTTAATACCAAAATTGGACCTTATAATTGGTACAAGGTTATCTCTTTATTTAGTATGATTTCTTCTGCCTCACTGTAACAACATTTAGTGCTCCCAATGTTCATAATCCTTCATGATAGTGATAAGGTTTTATTCAGCAGTTATCATTTAATCTTTGTAGCTTTTTCTTAGTTAGCTTTTGTTATCACATCAATTTTTTCCTTTCAATTTTACACTACAAATATATGCTGTTTTTATTTTTATATACTTGGTTCATTAGTTTAATTCACACCGCTTAACATTCTAGGTTAACACTTTTTTTTGCTGATAGTCCTTTACCACACAGTAAAATATTTGGTCTGCAACAGATCAGAAATCAATAATTAATTGATCAAGTATGAATTCTTTGGTATAGAGGCGGAAGACAATTGATGAAAACAATTATTTTAAGATAGCCAGTTATCACTATAAGGATATAACTGTCACAGCTAGTGACATATTTTTGGAATTAATCGTCCTTATAAAGCCAAGTTCAAAAAACCATTGGGGCAGGGACCAAAACCCTAAAGGTCACTGATGATCTTTATAAGGTCATTGAAAAAAATGGGTTCTGGATTTACCAGCCAGGGCTAAGGAAAAAGGCTTATTTGAGGCGAAAACCAGTTGGGAATTGAACTGAACACCCAGAAAATTACAAGATATGAGGTTACAAAATCTGGCCAAATTCAATAAATTTTGATTTTGTTGAAAGGCAACGAGTTTGTAGCTCATATCAGAATTTAATAAGCATTTATAATCTTCATGAATCAACCCCCTATATATTAGGTCTCAAGATGAGAACGGATTTGCTCTTCTCAGATACACTGATCATTTTAATAAAGTTTAGGATTTTAGGCACATTTCCTGTATTTTGGTTATTTTATAAAAATACACTTCTACGAAGTTCTGCGATAGCTGATCTGTTTTCTTCTCTAGTTCACCCCTACTTTTGTACATGAGCCCTCCGCCTACTCTGACACCTATTCTGTCAGCTCCGCCTCTTCCTATTTTACTCCTTTTTGTCCTAGATTTTTCACCACCCTTCCCAGCTCCCAGGGCCTCGTGTCCCAGATGGTTGTGGCCAGTTTGGTGTGCGTTTTGTTCCACAGATTAATTGGAAAACACAATACATAACGTTTAGGACGTATTTTCGTTTTGTTGGGTCACTTGGACTTGTTGGCACACCTTTGGCCTGGGTCGTTCCCCTCAACGACCTCCTTCACTCCTGTTTCCCTGACATTATTTGAAAAAAGCCTGGATTTTTTTGTGAGTTTATTCTTCTGTTGGGTGACTAGAGTTAGCACAACCCTCTCAGAGTTGTCACCCATTGAAGCGGTCCATTGGGCTTGTACTTTTGTATCCTTTTTGGCCATGGCTTTTACCTTCTTCAAAGGGTGTGCTGAGGGTGTTGCATGGCTCCCTTCGCTCATGACGCTCATACAGTGTGCAGTACCTGCCACTACCCATCTTACTCTCCACTATTCATGTGATTACAAATTTAAAAACGAGATATTCAACATGTTTTTCAGTTTTAGGGCCCTCCAGAAGTCTCAAGGCAAGTACCTAGCTGACGTCCTCCTTCTCCAGCTGCTGCTCCGTGAGATTTCAGAGGGAGCTCACCAATGATTACTCTCCATGGGTGAGATTATTAGGTCCCTCCTGGAATCTCTCCCACACTGAAAACCTTTGTCAAGCCACATGAGTATCCCCTGCTACCTTTGTGGACTATAACTCCTTTGTACACTTGTCTCAAGGAGACCTCACTACACCTCAATACTTGCGCCTGTTATTAATAGTGAGCATCAAGGTTAGAATCTCTTGAACAGTTGAAAATGGCCCTTATCCGCAAGTCACTAGATAATACTGATTCTTTCCTTGACATATGGAATAATCCTCGCCCCCTCCTTATCTGGGACATTCTCCATCCTTGCATCCCTGTTGTCTATCAGCCTCTGTACCACCAAGCCCAATTGTAACTCTGAACTTCAGACCTTAGAACTTGACAATTCCATCACTGTGGGTCACCAAATTTTTTCCAATCCAGTGGTGACATATCCAGCTGAGACATTGGCCGCTATGAACACTTCCAACCTGGTTCTAAAATGCCCTACTTCCGTACTCTCCAAGTACCGCTTAGAACCAGCATCAGCTCTAAGTAAGGTATTGCTGAAACTTCCTTCATAGGTGGGGGTCCCCTTGCTACTGGCCCTGCACCGCCGCGCTCCACAGAGTACCCCTAACATTTGTCCTCAAAAGTAGAGGGGGTTAGTAAGTCTAACCTAACTGATTAAGAGCATTCACTTCCTCCTAGCCATGGACCCGCCATTGCCAATTTGGAACTTATGCCTTCTGTCCAACCTGCCGTCCCAGTTGTCCCAGTTGAACATCTCTTTCCCAATACTCCATAGTCACTTCTTGTGGCGGATTCCATCCAGAAACGGGTAGAGATCCATGAGAGGATGATTAAAGAAGAGCTAGCCGTGGCTGTCCCCACCAAAAGCTTAACTATCCTGACTGGTGTAGTGTCATGTGATAAAGATCTTCTTCCCTCCGAACATAAAGCATTAAGTTACCCCACAGCTTTATGTCTTTTGGAGAACTTACTGGCAATGTGAAGTCATACAATGTAGAATTTTTGAGGGATACTCTTACCTATACGCCGCCCTCTGGTCTTGGAGCCATCCTGTCCTACTTTAGCTCTGAGGAATTAAACCCTCCTTTGCTTACTTCTTGTTCATGGCTACTTTTTCTTCCGCAGGGAAGAGCTTTCAAGCGCTTGCTTTTGTGGACACTGGAGCAACTGAAAACTTCATCCGCCACGAGTTGTCAAAGCCCTGGAGCTGCCTCTGGGAGTTGGTCAGTTTGTGAAGGGTGGTGCATCTCAAACCATTTTAAATTATCGCGTGTTAACACCTGTTCCATTCATTGCAGGCGATGGTTACTTTGTTAGGCTTCTCCTCAATAAAGGACTTTTCTATACTCCGTTATCTTAAAGGGTTGGATGGTGGCGCCAATTTGACATCGCCACTAACCTCCTGGACTCTACCATACATGCAAATCCCTGGTGGAGTCATGGTTATTATCCCTTGCTTAGATGAGAGAGTTCCACGGTGCTCCCCAGAAGGTGAATCCACTCTCCTAAGGTGGGTCTAACCTTTATTTGACCTACTGACGCCCTGGCCCCAACACTTACTCTTCCAGAATGCATCCGTGATATTGCTGGTCTGTTTGATCCCAAATAAGGCCCGCCCACTCTCTGAGCACACCAAGTTTGACTTTGAGTTTAAGTTGACCGTGAACCTCGTTAAGATATTCTCCCTAATTTACATTTGTCCATGATGGAGGAGGCTTCCTTGACGCTTGGGAGATGACATGCTCTCTAAGGGTAAAATATAAAAACCCTCACCTGTGTGCTCCCCACTTTTGTTTGTAGAGAAGTCTGATGGCTCTACTTCGTCCCTGCGTTGATTATGGCAATCTGAACAAAGTAACAGTGCCTGACCCCATCCACTCCCTCTGGACCAACAGATTGCCCGTTAAGTAAAGGGTAGGGTGTTCAACAAGCTTGACTGCTTCAACGCTTTAAACTAGATCCTCTTTAAAGAAGGCCAGGAGTGGTTGACCGCTTTCTGTACTAGGAAAGATATCTACAAGTTCTTGGTTATGTCGTTTGGTTTGAAGAACGCCACCTCCTGCTTTCAGAGGCTCATTGATGCTATCTTAGGAGACCTTATGGGTACTTTGCGATTGCATACATGGACGTCCTATTGGTTTTCTCCACAGATGCAGAATCTCATGCCCTCCACCTTGTGTCTGTCATGGAGAGACTCTAAAAGGCAAACCTTACAATAAATGTTAGTGTTAGTTCTTCAAACCTAAGGTTGAGTTCTTAAAAACATTATATTCTCCAATGGCCACATAATTGCCCCAGATAAGGAAGCAGCTATCCACGATTGAGTTATCCCCTCATCTTTCACAGAGTTTCGCAGCTTCCTTGGGACATGTAACTTTCTCAAGAAGTTCACCCCCAGCTCTAAGAAATTGCCGCACCTCTTTACACCGCTTCAGGGAAGAAGATTCTTAGTTGGACCAATGAATGCAACGCCGCATTTCTTTCCTTCAAGTCCATACTATTGTCCAGCCCAGTGTTGGTACATAAAGACCCCAGCGCCCTTTTATTGTCGCTACTTATGCTTCAAAATTTGCGGTGGGAGCAGATCTGCCACAAGAGGGGAGGATGGATTGGAACGGACTGTTGCTTACTTTTCTAAGAAAATGACTTTGGTACAGCTCAACTATGCAATATATTATAAGGTTTTTCTTGAAGTTGTTGAGGTAGTACAACACTGGCTCCACCATTTGCATGGGCCTAAGTGGCCATTTACTGTCCATACTGACCACAAGGCGTTGATGTACTATCGCGCCCCCAGAAGCTATCCCCTCGCAAGTCCCAGTGGTCAGAAATCCTGTCAGTGTTTGACTTCCAATATGACTTCATTAAGGGCATCCAGAACATTTTTCCTGATGCTCTATCCCGGAACCCTGCCTAGCCTCTGACCCAACACTAGTTAACGCCCACAATACCCAGTGTTGATTAAGCTGGAACAGGTAAAGGAGAGGCCAATGTAAAACTCCCGCTCTGCTTATGATGAAACCTTTGGTAGGGGATGCTGACACCCCTGCCAGTGTTAGGTTGTCCCAACCTCTTTCAGATGACTAAAATAAGATTAAGCAGGCCTGCCATAGAAATGGCGAATCTTTGGACAAAGGCTACTAGTTGATGAATGGGGTTTTCCTCTATCAAGGCATGTGGTGGGTACCGCCTGAACCCCTGCGTGAAAAAGTGATACGTGAAGCTCATGACCCTCCAACTGCTGGCCACCCTGTCAAGGACAAGACGCTTTAGCTGGTCCGCCGCTCCTACAGTTGGAAGGGTATTGCCACTTATGTGGCAAATTTGCAAAGTTCTTCTTGACGTGTAACTGGTCAAAGCCAATCCGCCTAAAGAGTGATTGATTGCTTAGTTCCCTTCAAGCTTCTGAGGGTCATTAGACATCAGTTTCTGTGGATTTTATTGTGGAGCTTCCCTTGTACCCAGGGTTATGGTGCAGTAATGGTTGTGATGGACTATTTTACAAAGATGGCCCATTTCATCTCCTGCAACACAACCATTACTTCAGTTGATACAGCCCGCCTATTTGTAGGTCACATCTTTTGCTTACATGGTCTCCTCAAGGAGATTATCAGCTTTCAGGTTCACAATTCACCGCTCAGTTCTGTGAAGCCCTTCTCTCCATCCTCAGCATCCGTCCCTGCCACTCCACAGCCTTCCACCTCCAGTCAGATGGACAGACAGAGAGGGTGAACCAAGGTTTGGAGCAATTCTTGCGTAGTTATTCCTATGCTGAACAGAACAATTGGTCCTCTCACCTTCCACTGGCGCAATTCTCTTATATAACCTTACCCAAGCCTCTACAGGCACTTCCCCTTCTTCAAAAACTATGGTTACATCCCCAGCTTCATTCTAATTCCGCGGAATGATTCCACCGTTGTTGCAGCTGATGAGCGCGCTAAAGAGCTCAGAGACATACATCAGGCAGTGAAGGACCATCTCCTTGATGCTGTGAGGATATACAAAGAATATTCTGATTGAATGCACCCAGAAGGACCTGAGTATAAGCTTGGTGACTTTGTCATGGTCAACGTTAAGAATCTCCACCTGAAGCAACCCTGCCGCAAGTTAGGTCCCAAGCGTGTTGGACCCTTCAAGATCCTCAAAGAATTGCCCCATCAGCTTATCAGGTTGACTTACCCCCTTCCATCAAAGTGTTCAGCACCTTACATGAATGCATCCTGACCCCCTTCAATGGTCCCATGTCATCTCTCCTAGATCCTGTCATAGTGGATGGTGAACCCCAAAATGAGATTGATGCCATTCTTGCCTCTCCCCTATCACAACGCCGCCTGCAATACTTAGTTTCCTGGAAAGGGTATGATGAGACAGAGAACAGCTGGGTATTTTACCAGGACACGGACAATGCTCAGGACCTAATTCATGACTTCCACACTAGATTCCCAGATGCCACAAGTCCTGCTACCAAACCTCTTTATCTGCCATGAAGCTACCATCTCCCCATAAGAACTTCGCCTTGGCCAATGTCCCCTCAGGTGGTGTAGAACCCCATCTAAGAGTGGAGGACGATGTCACAGCTGGTGACAATTTTCTGGAATTAACCACTCTTCTTAAGCCAAGTCCAACATGTAATTGGGGCAGAGACAAGAACCCCTAAAGGTGCCTGATGACCTTTTGTAAGTGCATTGACAAAAAATGGGTCTTGGCTTTGCCAGTTAGGGTTGAGGAAAACGGCTTATTTGAGGCAAAAAACCAGGCAGGAATCAAACTTAACACCAAGAAAATTACAAGATATGAGGTTACGAAATCTGGCCAAATTCATTAAATTTTGTTTTTGTTGAAGAACGACGAGTTTTTAGCTCATATCAGATTTCAATAAGCATCTGGAATCTTCATGAATCAACCCCCTATAAATTAAGTCTCAAGATGAGAACGGATTTTCTCTTCTCAGATACACTGATCATTTTAATAAAGTTTAGGATTTTAGGCACATTTCCTGTATTTTGTTTATTTTATAAAAAATACACTTCTACGAAGTTTTGCGATGGATGGAGTCTGTCTTCTTCTCTAGTTCACCCCTACTTTTGTACATGAGCCCTCCGCTTACTCTGACACCTATTCCGCCAGCACCGCCTCCTCCTATTTTGCTGCTTTTTGCCTTAGATTTTTCGCCACCCTTTCCAGCTCTCAGGTCCTCATGTCCCATATGGTTGTGGCCAGTTTGGTGTTCTTTTTGTTTCACAGATTTATTTGGAAACACAATACTGAACGTTTAGGACTTCTCTTCGTTTTGTTGGGTCACTTAGCCGTGTTGGCAGACCTTTGGCCTAGGTCTTTCCCCTCAGCGACCTCTTACACTCCTGTTTCTCTGACAATAACTTTAAAAAGAATGGTATGGAATGGAGCTCAAGGAGAAAGGGCAATTTAAAACAAATAAATAAGAAGTTTGGTTAGCGAGAATTCTATTGGCATTTAATAGGAATGAATCTACTTAAAAAATCAGGTAGTGCAGCAGTAAGATCATAGTATATCAGTATTTGACCATAAGGAGCGGCGATTGTATGATAGCAGAATGATAGGAAATAACTTACTAAGAAACAAATGGTTTTTAAATGAGTTACATGATGGTATGCTAAAGGTTAATCTATAAATTGTAAACACTAATGCTGAAAAGCCATGTATGTAGATTCTAATCTATCAATTTTGAATTTTGTAAAGGCACTTACAACCTTATGGTGTTTTCTCAACAGCGGTGTATTTAATATTACAGAAATAAAGGTCTTTACTAATTTAATACTTCATATTAATTTTCTGGGTATGTTAGTATAATTTTTTCACTCTGATGGATTGTCTTGTGGCTTTCAATCAAAAACACCAATTGTTATCACAATCAAAAATATTGACACCTTTACATGACTTTGTTGCATCCCACACTACAGTCTGAGCTAAAATATAGTTATATTTCCTCATATGGATTTTAAATTCTTCTTTTCTCTTAAGTTATTTTGATAGTGGTTTACAGTAATCATCTGTGGAACCTGCATTTTGACCTTAGGGTTCCATTTAAATCCACCGTCATTGTCCTATTTCAGCTTCACCAAATTGAGCCATTTGCATATTTGTAAATAAAAGTAGCACTTATCTGATGGGAGCTCAGTGATGGCTTACCTTATATTTTTCACTTTTTAAATATCTTGATTGCAAAATTTATAGCTTATCAAATAGGAGAAAATTTATCTGATGGTTGCAAATGAGCTTTGACGCCCTTCTGGAATGTTTTGTCATATGCACATAAATACTCCCCTAATACTTATTATCAAGCTTTCCTAGAACATTTAGAACCCTCATCTTAGGTTTCTAATAAATTTTTGGGCTGCATTTTGTGGCTACCTTTTGCCTTTAAATTAAGACTGATTTCGCCTGAACCTTGATGTTTTGCTTTTTTGCTTCATCAAACCTTTTTCAATGTTTTGTGTGATGTAGTGGGCTTTGGCTCATTACATTAGAATAACTTTTGTGTTTTGCCACCCACTAATACTAAATGTCTGAATATCTGCATGTCTTTAAAATGCCATCTGTGACTACCTACATCAAGTCCGCCATGCTACAAGACATTGCCACTGCATCTCCTCCACCTTCACTCATCAGTTGTCCCCATGGTTACCACTTCTATTGTGTCTAATGCGCCTGCCCCTTTTATTCCTGATGCACGCGCCAACTGTTGTACCAGCTGACTTTGCCTTCTGTAAAAGAACTCAGCACATCCAACGTCCCTGCCTTCAGCTGTTCCCACTGCACCTTTCTGTTGTCCATGCTGCAACTGTCTTTAGGGGTGTCCCAGTGCCCCAGTCACCTCTGCTGCCCGCCAACAAATACATTTTTACAAGAGGGTGATGTCAATTTTAGTTTTCACCAAATGTGGCTTTTGCAATTTTTGCGTCTAAATAGCTTCTACCTGATGGAAGCTTAGTGAAGTTTTACTTCATTTTCCAATGTTATACATCATAACAGCGAAACTGATAGATTATCAGATATGAAAAAACCTATCTGATGATCAAAAGTGAGCTTTAGCACTCTTTCCAAGTATCATTTGTACGCACATAAATATACACTAAACACTCAGTATTGAAGCTTCCTTAATTAAGAGCATGCTCATCTTGGCTTTCTACCAAGTTTTTTTGGGCCGCATTTTGTGGCCTGTTTTTGTCTTTAATTGGGCTAATTTGGCCTGATTCTTAAGGTTTTGGTTTTTTGTCTCTGTGAGCCCTTTTGGTGTTTTAGGAATGTAGCTTGATTTGATCCATTATACTTATTTTGAAATAACACCGTTTAGCGCTAGTGCCTTTTACATTTTTGGGATTAGATGCAAAATCTTCATGTGTGGCGTTTCCCTTTACACTCAATATCAGCATCAACTAGCATAACAAACATCTTTTTATCTAACATAAAATAAAATTATACTATATTTTAGTTAAATTGCTCACCACATAAGGAACAACTTTAAATTCAAGTCAAATAGATTAGGTAATAGGCCGCATTAGAAAAATAACTTTTGGATTTAAAAACTTTAGGGGTAGTTTAGTAAATACACATTAGTGGATTTGGGGAAATAAGAACATTTCAAGATTTGCAGAAGCTATGCCATTATACAGTATTTTTGCCATAAAGACTATCTATATTTATTAACAATAAAAAAACCAGAGCTTTTATCACTATGAAATTAATTATTTTAAACCATTTAGAAAGAACTTATATATTAACACTTTTAAATAAAGCTATCAATAATCTGGTCCTTTCTGTTTACATGACTTGGTAATTACACACATTACTAAAATTATCAGGCGATCAAATAACATATAAAATTAATTAATATAATCTTATGAAAAAAGAGAATTTTTTTATTTTTTAGCACTAGTGGTGCCCAACCCAAAAGGGGGAGCCGCCACGCATCAAGAGAAGTTCTTTTAATTACCTGGATATAACAAAGTTCTTATTAAGTTACTTAAATCTTTAGACGTTCCATCATTGTATATAGGTCCTTTTTTACAGGTAATAAATGCTTCAAAATTTATAAATGTATTAATTTAAACTAGTAGTGTAAAGCCTTGAATCTCTATAGAAGGTGTCTTTTTAAACTTAGTTAACATAATTAAGCTGTTACCTTAGTTATATACACAATTGGTATCTTAGGGCATAAGAGCAATTAGGTTTTAAATATACAAGAATGGTTACTTAAAAAAGCAAGCTATATACCATCTCTATTGCCCAAAAAAACGACTTTTTATAAAAATAAGAAGACTAAGTATTAGAAATCAGCTTAAAATTATGTCATTTAACACATCATAATCTAAACACTCTAATTGGAATAGTTGCTAACTAACTTTTTCTATGATTTAGTAAAAACAACATTATACAATATTAACATATATAAAGTTCTCAAGAGGGTGTAATTATGTAAGAAACTTGCGGGATTGCACCCTTATAACATGTCAAGAAATATCTATACCTTTGTATAGCTCAAATATTATCTTTATAAGTTTCAAGTAGAAGGGGGTGCAAGGCGAGTCAGTGAATCTCAATTTTATAATTTAAAAGTAATTAGTACAATTCCAGAGAGATCATTCGCCTGTCTGTGGAATACTGCACCTATAGAGCGGTACACCACGGCCATAACACTTAGCGTAAGTAGGTCTTTCCACCTGTCTGTGCAAAGCACAAAGAAACGGATGGCTGCTTGTGCTGAATATGACCTTAAATATGAAGTACGCCAATATGGATGTACCATCTGGATGATTTCCCATGACAAAGGCCCTAATAACAAATTGGCTACACAGATGACCAAAAAACAATCAAACTTGGCTAAAAATCATGAAAACACAGTGACAAGCATGGTGAACGCAATTGACTCCCCATGATCAGTTTCTGCTGAAAACTAGATGATTGACGCTGACCTCAGGGAGCACGAAGCAACCCTGAGAACATCAGCGTTGAGGATATTCCCCACCAAACCTCAAATAGGTGAGGGGATCAGAGCATCACAGAGAAAAAAAAACTTTTTTTGAAAAAAAGAAAAAAAACCCATAAAAGTTTTGGTCAGATTGGATATTGAATCTGATTTTACCAGCAGAAGCCAAGGGCCCAGTTCATCTGGGTAACAACAAAAATGTTTTCAAATGAGATGAAGAAAATATTTAAAAAGCTCAAAACAACTGCCAAAAAAATGTCGGAGACCAGTCCTGACAATGACCAGTCAGGGGGAGAACAGTCCCTGACCACAATTGAACAGGTAAACTAAGAAAAACTGTCGGGCATAATCCTTAATGAACCATCAGATGCAATCCCCAACAAATCCAAGCTGGCAGCTGAGGCATAATCAGCCCATAATGATTGATGAATCAGAGCAAACTGTTAGGCATAATCCCCATTGGGGATGAAGGAGTATTGGGCACTAAATCCAAAGGATCAGACACCCATGAAGGTTCATCAAAAAATTAATATACTAAAAGAAGGAGCTGAAACCCTGACAGCAGTCAAATTGATGACCATAGCCCCGGTGAATTACACCCCATCCTTAAGGACATGTTAGCCCACTGTGGAGTGTCTTCACACGAAATTAAGCAATGGAAACACTACAGTTCCCATATTATCTGGCAACACCATGGATCTCCAAAAGCATTACGCTGGCCAACGCGGCCATTTGGCATGAACACAAATTTTCCACTGGGGCAGCTAAATGATGGATCAACACCCAATTATCTCTTGAGATGTTGATGCTCTAAAGCGTCACAAATCTGAACTGAAGACGCCCTTGAATGGATGAACCTCCCCCTGGTGCATAAGGTGATCAAAGCCACAATTTGAGAAGATTTAAAACTGTTGGATTCAAAGGCTTGGATGGAAGCTGGTATTGACCTCCTTAATGCAAGAGAATACAATATGGACAGAATATCACGTGATTTGCCCAAGCTGTTGGGAGTTTGGGACTCACCCCAATGAAATTATCTGACTATTTGAAATGTTTCCCAAACAATTTTACTGCCCTCAAATGGGCCTGACATACCATTCCAGTTGACACCACGCTGTAATAGTATAACACCACTTTCTCCCCAGAGGAGGCATTGCTGTGGCTTGTGGCTGGGTTCAAGGCCACTGAAGCCCTACACTGGTCATACACTCAAATCCCGCTGGCCACCACATCTGACCTAATGAAGGTGGGCTGGATAAAGGATTAGGCGGTGGAGTGGGGACCCTTCCAGGATTAGTCACCAGAAGATGCCATTAACTGATCTGCCAACGGATTCACCCCACTGGAAATGAAATACTGGTTCTGAATGAGAGCCAATATTGATCAAGTTCACAAATGGGCGGATCTGGGAGACATGAAACCCATCCATGAAACCCTCTGAGGCTGACCATTACCCATCAAGAAATGGAAATTCTGGCACTATGCTGCCACACTAGCTGAAGCTGCAGACTGGGACGTAGAAGGGTTTACCCCTGAGTTGGCCCAACCATGGATGGAACATGAGATTTCAATACATGTACATTGGCGATAAAAGGGGTCATGACCCCAGACCTGGGCTGAGAATGGGTCAAAGAGGGATCTGACTCAAAACCATCCAGGTTTGGAAGCAATTCTTCCCAGAACTGATGGTAGCTGCCCCATTTGCCGCTGATGGTTTCAACCCTTCCAGGCCTTTCAGTGGTGTGAGGCGGGAGTTCCAGCTGCAATGGCACAAATATTCATAGATGGTGGGTGTAACAGCATTATGGTAAGGGACTGGTGCCAGCGTAGTTCAATTACACTGGAGGCCCTCCAGAAATACCTGCATCCAACATGCAGTCTGGAATATGCCCTCAAATGGTACTGACTGGGATTTTCGCCAATAAATGCCCACAAGTGACAAAGCCTTGAATCGGTTCACAAATGGCTAGGAGCAAATCGCCGCAGTATCAGCATACGCCTGATAGAAGCGATCATCAATTGGGGATTAAGCCTTAATGAGTCAGTAAGCTGGATAATGAAGGGGAACCCCCCACCAAAGTCTAAAGCCTAGCATGAAATTGAAGTCATATAGCGCCACGGCAGCCCATACCAACAATAAAACATGGTTTGGGGCTGGAATCCATATCTAATACATCCACCAACTAATCAGCGGAGGCTTCACAGACCACCAAGCGCCCAAGTCATATCTAAAGGATACAATCCGAATCCAACTGCAGCTGGTGGTGGAGTAGGAATGATCTGACCTGATAATGGCGATTTATCAGGAGTATGACGAGTTGCTAGCAGGAGGGGACTTCAATCTCTACTGGATGCCCAAATGGTGCTATATAGATATCACGATCCCAAGAGAATTGGACCATAAAAACTCCTCTAGATCAGAATCAAGTATAAGGTTATCTATCTGCGTATGGAACCAACTAGATACACTAACCAAACCACAAGGTGGGTGATATTCCAAAACCTCCTGACTGACTGGGAGAGGGAGTGGGTGCATGAAGTAATTTGTCCTGAACTATCATACTATGGGGAAGTATGAGAATTTTGGCAATTCAGCAATGATTACATCACAAAGTGCCTTTGCCCCAAACAGTCAAAGCACTATATGAACTGGCTCAGTGGATGAAGCTTGATAAAATCGCCTTACCTCGAATCATCCGCCTGCCTGGCCTAAGCAGAGTCGTGTATGTAGAGCAGGAAGACGTGAAGCAAGTATGTCGTTTCTGTTACCAGAACAGCCATACAATAGACCAATGCCACTATCGCAAAGGAAAGACCCTTAAGAGTATGAATATGACCCCATTGGAGGTATCATGAAGGTCAGGGCCAAGACATTCCTTTGACCAAAAGCCAAAGAATGGATCCTGCGGAACCTAATGGAGGTCACAGACATGAAACACAAACAGCAAGAGTTGGACCTCACCCATAGGGAGGCATAGAAATGATAAATGGTCTAGCGACCCAAAGAGGATGATGAGCCCTTCATCAACCAAAACCCCAAATCATACAGAATGGATGAAGGAACAAGCCTAAAACTAGCGACGCCATGCCTATCCCAAGTTGAATGGACAATCTGTGAGGAAGAAAGATGGCAGAAGTTGAACCTGGCTAATCCTGAAAGAAGTGACATACAGCATAGGACGCCAATGTATCATAACCTAAGTCTGACAAGTCAAAAACAAATTTGAAGTCAACTTAAAAAGTCAGCAAACAAACCCAAGAAGACTAGCAACCAAAAAACATATTGACACAATTAGAAAAATCAGCTGACCAGGCTTCCCGAAAAAGACAAGATCTGCCAAAAGATCAAATGAAGGGCGGTAATCTGATTGACAAATGGTGGAATTCCGCCACTCCACCAGTAGGGACTATAGAGTGACCAGAGCTGGTAATTAAACCGTCCCCACTATCCATTAATAGGGAGATGGGGATGGCGACTGAATTCCCGGTGCACAGAATGCCTGGTAAGACAATCCCAGTTTTGTTAAAGACCCTGAAGGTTGCTCAGGACCCCCCACCCACCCTCAGCAACACTTACTACCAATAAACAAACCTCCATCCACGACTCAAATTACAACCCAAAAATATTAATCATCATACCCATGGGTCAGCAGCTAGAAATGAGGATTGATACTACAAATGCTTGGGGGAAGGCGAACATACAAATGAGAAGGTGGAAGTTACGCCATTTCAAAACAAACAATAATATAGACATAAGTTTAGTATTAGAAATGCAAGCAGGTTGCTTGAAGGAAATGGTGCTGAGCTCGATCCATGACACAAAGAATCACCCATGGTCCCGCCAAATAGGCTATCAGGCACTCTGGATGGATCATGTGGCAATCGTCGCATTGAACAAGAACATAGACCTGGAATTGGGGAGGAAACTCACGCTGGAAGGATCCTGATAGCAACCACTATGCATAGGGAAAACGGCAAGAGCCTTTGAGTGGTGACAGTCTACAATCCGCTAAAGTCCCACAAAAACTGAATATTTTGGGAATTTTTATCATAAGTATAGCCAAAGTGGCGACGGTTATATCAGGAGACCTAAACTGTTGAACAAATGAGAGTCAGGATACGTTTCTAATAAGCAGAATTCCCAACTGGAAGGCTGATAAGATGCTAGAATACCTAGTCAAATCAGGTATGTGCCTTATGATTGACAAGGAGGACAACAACCTGGCCAACCTAATGCGATGGACATACAACTCCGCTGGAAACCCACAGGCTGGTTCACGCCTGGATTATATACTGGTGTCATCTGACCTTAGGATGCTGACATCCAACAGTGAAGTCAATATAAATGCTGAAAGTGACCACTTGATCGTCCATGTGGATATTGATCTGGAAGAACCCCTGAGGAACCGCGAATGGCAACTGGCACCAGCCATTCTAGGGGTGGGGAATGGCGCCGAACAATTGAAGCTGGACTGGATTGACTGGTCACATATCTAGATTATCACCCGGAGATAGACCCTCTGGAATGATGGATCAGGATCAATTAGAAGATGAAGCATAATAGCATGAAGTTCAAAAAAGCAACAACCTACAAGCAAACTGCTGCTGTGAAAAAGCAAAAAACTGCACTGGAGAGTTTAAAGCTCAATTGGCGGGACAGTGAAGAATGATGGAGTGAGTACCAAACAATACACAAAAGGTATTAGTTCTTAATGGCGAAACAGGATTTGGAGAAATGGACTAACTCTACCTACCAATATCAGAGCTTAGGGGAAGACAATGACCAAAGAGGTCCTGGTGCACCTCAAGGAAATCTGAACCAAGGCTAAGATATGGGAAGTAGAGACAGCGAAAGGGGAAGTATCAATGGACCCAGAAACAATCAGCACAAGATGAACTCTTCTACAGCAAACTATTCTGCCAATGAGTGGCGAGTTATTTGCAATGGATGCCCTAATTGACCTGGCCGAGCTGGCTCTAGGGGACTGTACGCCAGAAGTTGTTGTTAACTTATAGCCAAAATTTCAATTGATGAAGTTAAGAGGGCAATAAAAGAGTTGCTGAGAATGAAGCACCAGGACCCAACAACATGTGTGCAGAGGTGTACAGTGCATTATGTGACTTCATTGCGCTGGAACTAAATCATTATTTAATCATTGTTTGCAAAATGGACAGCATATCCTAGAAGGTCAGGAGACAAAATTGTACTCTTGTATAAAAAGGGACTCCGAAGCCAACTATGGAACTGGCGCCCAATTGCACTATCCAACGCCAATTACAAGCTGCTGATGTGCATATTATCAAATTGCCTGATGGCACCAGTACCGCACATGCTCCATAAGGACCAAAACGGGTTCATCAAGGGAAGGAGTATTTGTGACAGCATTGTGTGGTCTAAAATGTACCCCAAGATGCACCGGGAACTGAGCAGGGATATATCATGTTCCTCGACATGAAAAAGGCCTACAACCAGGTAGTGTGGTCAATTCTACATGAGGCATTGAATTGGTCAGTATCCCTGAAACCTTTAGGTCATGGATAACAACACTGTACTCAGGCCTGGTAACCAAGGTGATCGTCACAGATAGCATAACCAATGACATACCAGTTGAGCAGGGTCTCCAACAAGGTGATCCTATGTCACCCATTTTGTTTAATTTTGCAGCTAACATCTTATTGGTGGCAGCAGATGCGAGACTCAGGGGCTAGTCAACCCAACCAAATACTGCTAAAAATGTTGGCCTTTGCTAATAATATGGTGGTAGGTATTAGCTTGCCAACTGACCTAAAAGGCGCAGAGAAGCTACTGTACCTATACCAGTTAGAGTCAAATGCAAAGATAAACTTGGCAAAAACCTATGTAATGAGGATCGGCATCCTGAACTTCAGCCCACTGACTGACACAACACCAATCACAAACTCCCAGATGATCCATTACCTCAGGATAATCTTTAACAATAAGGGTCCAGCAGTAATGGAAATGGAGCAAGAAGTACTTATGAGTCTATCAGTCTAAATGTCATGCCAGAAAAATGCCAGATTATGCCTTGAGGAGAAAGTGCTGGAAATCAATGTAATTATCTTCTCAAAATTGTGGTATGTTGATCATGTGCTGCCAATGAGCCCAAACCTAGAGAAAAAAAATTAGGACAATTCTCCAGACCTTCCTATGGTTCAAGTCAAAAGAGGCACCTATAGCACTAGAAACTCTGTCCAAACTGAAGTCCAAAGGAGGCATGGGCCTTCTGGATTTCGAATCCCATGCTTGGTGGATATGGCGTAATTGTTCCTTAAACTGATGCAAAAACACATGCGCTGCATGACCTTAGCTTGGAGCAAGAACTGGGCTAGAGCTCAGGGCCTTTTGAAGTCAGTCTCACCCAGCTCACTACACAAATGGATGGTGAGCCACCCACAAATACCCTCTCAAAAAGGCACCACACATTATTGGCAACTGTGCAATTGGGCAGTGCGCCTGGGTGGCTGGTCATTCAAACTAACAGATCAGGATGCCAACCAAATCCATAGGGATGTCGAGGCCCATAATTCCGCAGATTTCTGCAATGAATTGGGAAGAAAAAAAGTGAATTGTCCCCAAATAAGCTGCAAAGTCAATCAAAATCAGCTACAATTCAACCCAGATCTAATACAGGGATCTGCTACAGAAACCTGGGTGCAACCCACCTACTCGACCTTGAATCTTAAATGACTGGGAAACTGAAGGCCATGACACCAACTACCAAATGAAGGAGTTTGTCTTGGGTCTGAACTCCCAACTGGTAATGGCCAAGAAAAAGTTGGTAACCTGGAAGATCCTCCACTGTGCATTTAAGTCTGGTAAACACAGCGTACCAGATTACCTGCACAATGAGTGCCCTGTATGCATTGAACCAGAAGCAGATATCACTCACCAATATTATGAATGCGCCATGTTAAAAAAATATTGGTACACAATATGCTACATCCTGTCAGGCAAAAAATTTCTGATAAAAATGCATCCGTTGTAGTACTTTTTTTCAAAAAAACCCTGTGATCATCCTCAATCCAATTGCGAGCCTTCTTCTACTATTATTGTGTATGGGTGATACACTTGGCTCTCGTTGCCAAGAGTTTGGTCAATGAGCACCCACATCACAAAGTTTAGGTTGAATACCATTCAGATTATCACTGATCAGCTCTGACAGAACACAAAATTCTTGTGCCTAATCCCCAGGTGTTACAAAGCCATGTGTTTGGCCTTTCCCACTTGATTTCTTGTTGTACGTGATTAAGCAATAATTGATTAAAGATCAAATGGCCTGTAAGCCCACTGATGCTAGAACTGTAGATAGCGATGGTGATCAATGATCAGCAATGGTTGGGGTGCTAGGTCCCTAGTGGCCCTAATTCCAAGTCCTTTGCAAATTCCTGTGTTTCACCCTCCCCTCTTAATTTCCTTTTAATTTTTTAAATAAAGTATGGAGTTTTTAAAAAAGAAGGCAAGTCGGTAGGGCATACAGCTACCAACCTGAAGGTTGTGAGTTCAATTCCTGCCCTTTGCACATCAATAAGGGTGCAAGCTGAAGGAAGCTATTGGCAGTTAGTAGGTCTAATGACATGAAAACCTCACCCATGACGTAACCAGAAAAATCTGAGTCACAAACTGGAGGTGGAAAAACTTTCTATGACAGAGTTGACCCTGCTTAGGTTTCATGTCAATACTTTTTTTTCTCTATTTTGGTAATGTCTGTCCCCTTGTTGGCTTGCCTCAAATAAAAAGATGATCTTTTAGAGTAAACTTTATATAATAAGTTTCAGATTGATATATACTTAAAAACATTAATAAATAGTGTATTTGAGCATCATGATAGAATCTATAACAATTTACATATCATTAATGTAAATTAAATAACATAGAACCATGGATTTTCTAATTACAATAGGCCTATTTTTACTACAGTTTAAAGCCATTAAAATCTCGCCATTATGTAGGCTACTAGTTACAAAGGTTTATTAACTAAAATTCAGAGAAATTGGAATCTTATTGGATGTCTACAGATAAAAATTTGAGGCTTCAGCAGCATACAACATATGAAAAAAACTTTAGTATCTTATAGCTTATATTATATATTGTTAAAAACGTGTATATGACTCCAGCTTTAAGCTATAACAAAAATAATATTTTGTTCTTAAATTATTGCATATAATGGCCAATCTGCTAAGCAAATTGTTACAATAAACTTACTTAGTCAGGCTAAGATTAGAAATTAAAAATCTATACTTCTCATGATATATATATAAATTCTTTTCTTCTAGTAAAACAATTTCTTTAAGAATGACTGGTTTAGTGCACGACAAATGCACATTACAGAACAAGATACACTTCCTCAGTGGAACTTCTTCAAAGCCTTGATCACATGACCTCTGTCCCCTGACAAGGTCATTCTTCAGGGTATAATATAGAAAAGCTACTTGATTAATGTTCCTCTGATTATTGATATAGTAAAGCTCTACCCTAAAAAGAATTTTTAGAATACTAACAAAGTTGGACAACAAGGTGATTATTTGTTAGAATAAACTATGAGAAATCTATAGTTCATCTCCTGGCCTCAGAGCAGCAATGTCAATATTCTAGGAGCATGATCAATAGGGGCCACAATGATAACAATAGTTACAAATAAGTACATTAAGCATAATCATACTCAATACAGAAAAGACCACTTAAAGATGAAAACCACAGTTGACAATAATAGAATGACTAGGAGGATTGAAAGATGAGACAGAAGTTGTATGGGTTCATTATTAAAATGCTCTTATTTGATTTAATAATGCCTATACAACAAAAGGAGCAAAAAGTCAGGCATCCTAAGCAAAAGTCACCAATCTTAACAACGTGTCTACTCTTTGACTTCATCTATATTTTAAATGATCTTCCTGAGGAGGTTGATTACCATAGTAGGGTCTTAGGAACTTTGCGAGAACCCTATTAGAATATCTAATTTGAAAAGTATTTGATGGTATAGACATCAAAGGTCAAAATTTTTAAAATACATATGGTCCTTTCTAAAGCATTGACAGTTTATGGGCTCTTCTGAACCACATGTTTTACAGTAGGATAACTGGTCACGCTACTTGAGCTTGTGTAGAGTTCCTCTATGAATATTGTCAGGAGTTTTTTGATTAATTTTACAGTTAAAGCAGCCCCATAAGCTATGTCTTAAATCTTAATTTAAGCCAAGATAATATGTCAATATATTCCTCAGGTTGGATTTCATCTTTTTTGTTTATAGTGTTGAACAAAGGAGGCAAGGCAGTCTGCCAACCATAGAGCAGTTTAAAGAATTATAGCCCCATGGTACCATAATACTGATGTTATATGCAAGTACTGTCAAGCTGACAAAATGGGTCCAATGGGACGAACAAGCAGCAGCAAACTTGTGAAGATCTACTGAAAGGTTTAATTAATTCTTTTTACAGTTGTATTAGTCTCTGGATGGTAAAGTGCGGCTTGGACCCTGTTGGAATTCCTACACAAATGGCCAATTTGGATGCATTGGATAACGGGAATTGATCATGAACCAACCAAAAAGCCCAAACTTCTGTTGAGGATAATCCCCAACAAAAGTCAACAATTATCAAAGTTGGGGATCAACCCCAACTGACATGGTCAAATCATGCTCACTCAGATATACACAACTTTGGGGTTCAAACCCAAACCATGAGATGAGCAAAAGAAAATAAATTAAGATCATTGGGCTTTTACTGAATTCGCGATTTGTTTATTCTATCAGATATAGGCTTGGGAAGCTTAGATTTTTCCCGAGAAACTTTCACAATAACCCTTAAAAAGCTGGTATTGAGCTAGTAAAGTTTATGCTTTTTCTCCTTTCTACAATTTTTAAGTTTAATTTGATATATTTTATTTAAGAATTGCCTCTCCAGAAGTAATATCTAGATATAAACTTCTTGACAAAGAGAAGCAAAAACAGGTAATCCAACATTCTGAAACTTTGGGTCCCCTGGCCTCAAAATATTGGGGGATATGAGGTATTACACCTGTGGTCCTGACAAAACTTGTGCTCCCTGCAAGGAAAAACCCTGAGTTCACGGTGGAATATGATTAAAAAACCCAGCTATGGACAATAGAATCTGGTATCTGATCTCATTTTAGTTCAGGAATGCCTTAAACTCTTGGATAAATTCCCCGCTATGATTTGTGGGATGATGCAGCGAATTCTCACCCTTGTGCAACACCAACTCAAACTTCAAGATGCGACTACTGATGAAAACTGAAAGTTGGCAGGTATCCCCTCCTGTTACCATAGAAAATGACCCTTTGTGTCACCCACGATTGTGTAGACTCAACAATTGAAGATATCAACACCTTACAAAATAAAGTGGACGCCCTCCATCCTTACAAAACGTCAAGCAATAACAGTTCCTCTTTAGGTGAAAATGGTACACCTATGTCAATAAACGAAGTTCAACCATTAACCCCTCCTCCCAGTGGCATGACAAACGTTATTCAAAGAGAAGTTTGTCCCAGGAGAAGGGAGCATCTTCTCTTATCTTGTTATGAAAAATGCTATGAAAGAAGCCACTGACACCCAGCGACTCAAACATTTAACAAACTACCTTAGTCGCATGGCTCAAGATATTATGGTCCCCCAACTGATGCATTTCCATACTTGGACTGATGCCAAGGCTGCCTTGCTTTGGTAATTTGGGAGTGACTTAATCGTAACCAACCAAAAAACAGACCTTTTAATGATATCAGCCTTAATTTAAGGTAAGCTATCAGCGAATTTGTCTGCCATTTTTACCTCAAAATCACAAACTCTGGAGAAAGAGAATCAGCTTACATTAGATGATGCCATCACCACTGCTTTGTTGGCATTTAAAAATATTCTTAATACATACTTTATATTGAAGCTTGAAGCCAAGCTTAACTTCCCTCCTCCATAGTAAAGAGGCCATGTTGTAAATTCTGGCTGAACTACATAACCCTGTAGGGCCACCTCATTTTAACACCAATATGCCCCAGTCCCAAGAATTGCCATTACACACCCTGATTCGCCTACACCTTAAATATACTGCACTCATTACAGAAGAAACTACACTGTAGCTTACTGCCACATCCTTCAACGTAAGTCGGCAAAAGATCAATCAGTATAGGGCAAGAGGCTATCTATGCTAACAGAAAACAAAGCCTCAAGACCCTTGTTCTAGCTTGAGCTCTATCCCCACCACCTCATGTTGTTTTGTGTTAGCTGTCCCTGCAAAGGTTGACGTACCATTTTCTATCCAAGGAAATAAACACCTCCCGCTCTCTTACTTTTATGTTTATCAGTTACTCCATCAAACTTTTACAGTCATCTCTTTTATGAAAAGTCAAGCGCTGGCAGACAAAAAGTATAAATGCATTGAACAGCCTGAACTTGGTTCCAGTAAATCCTCTGGTTTCTTCATTGCAAATCTCTACTGACA
The DNA here is from genome assembly GCA_022478985.1 of Massospora cicadina. NCBI lineage: Eukaryota > Fungi > Entomophthoromycota > Entomophthoromycetes > Entomophthorales > Entomophthoraceae > Massospora > Massospora cicadina. The sequence continues at coordinate 112,971 of JAKSZP010011937.1, forward strand.
GTATAATATTTATTAATTCTCAGCTTGTATGTTTAGTGGTTCGATTTGAGGTAGCTGTACATAAAAAAGTCATGAAAATAATTGATACCAGCACACCCAGTTTAATTTGTTTCCTCCTGATTTATCCAAAAGATAAAAATGGCTACAGACTTAATCCATGAGCTAAATATGGAACAGCGGTAGTCAGTCTACTAAGGCGATTGGAGCGTATTCTGCCTTACCCCTTCACTTTGGGAAACTCTTTATTACTGCCCCCACCATCGTGTTAGAAAATGATACTTATGATATGCTTATTTGAGTCCAACTGATGTGGGAGTTTAACTGCATCATCTACCACAAGGAAAAATACCTATCCCTACTAGGGTATTGAATTCCATTAATATTTCAAATCTCCCCGTCAAAAATATAGGAGCACCTAAAAACAGACATGCTTCCTCAAATACCCATCCTACATTTGCAAAATTGAGTACCAAGTCTTAGGGGGAAAGCTAAGTTAATCCCAGAGGCTTTGTATGTCAAATAGGGGATCCCTCTGTATACCCCTCATTCTATTACAATACCCTCAAGTTTACAAGTTATTGTAGATATGGGGATTTTAATTCTTACCCCTCCTGATCAACTTTTGGAGCTCAGTGGACACGCAAACCCTTCCATTAAGGAAGCGTTGACCTGACCTGGGATTTTGAATCCTGCCTGCGCGAAATTATATTTGTTATTTAGGGAATTTAACTACTAAACTCTCCAGGTCCCTCAGCATACCCCCAACGCTTAAGCAAAACTATGTCTCATTAGGAGTATTGCCAATGTAAATTGTTTTGGCTCGTTACAGGATTTAAGATTTGATCTCCCATCCACCATAGCTTTGGTTGACAGTAAAATTGTGGATAATCTTACCCTGAATGAATGCCAAAATGTTAAAAACCTCCTTGAAAAATATAGCTATATTTTTTCCTTGGGACCAAGTGACTATGGGAAAATTTCTGGGGTAATACATCAAATTGAAACTGAGGATCACCCTCTATTTAATTCCTGAACCATGTTAAAACTAAAGTGGAGGAAGCTCAAGTGGCATTAGAGTTACAGCAACTGTTAGAGGATGGGTTACTTGTGCCCTCCAAAAGCCCGTGGGCTTCCCCACTTTTATTAATTTGGAAAAAGGATGGTGGTCACTGGGTTATTATGTATTATTGCTGCCTCAACTCTATTACTCGCAAAGATAGTTACCCCTGCCAAATATGGATGACTCTTCACGCTTAATGTCAGGGTCCCACTATTTCTCAGCTATGAATCTCGCCAGTGGATAATGGCAAGTAGAATTGTCCCCAGAAGATTGGGCAAAATGCGCTCTTGTCACAAGTGAAGGACTATTCAAGCCCACTCAAATGCCTCAGGGTTATGTAACGCACCTGCTACCTTCCAACGCGCAATGTACGGACTACTATGCGATTTAAAACGCTCCTGCGTACTAGCTTATCTTGATGATATTACCATTTTTCCAAGAACCTTTACTGAACATCTTAATCACCTCAGGCAAGTCTTTCATTGGTTATGGCAATTGTCATTAAAACTAAAGCTGTCAAAATGCTCTTTCTACCAGAGTGAGATGGATTTCTTGGGTCATAAGGTCAGTAAAGCCGGAATCCACATTTGATGATAAGGTCTTAGTTATTGCTAAGATGACTCCCCCTAAATCCCTACGAGATGTACAAGTTTTTCTAGGAATGGGGGGCTACTATCGCCAATTTATCACCCATTTTGCAGACACCTCCAAGCATCTGGTGTATCTACTGAAAAAAAGAATACCCTTTCATTGTATAGAAGAGCAACATCAGGGCTTCAATCTGCTAAACTGTCTCCCACTCTCCAGTACTTATTCATCATGATTTCAAAGTAAACTCTTCCTCCTCTTTACTGATGCTAGCGATATTGCCATCAGAGCAATACTATATCAGCATAATGAGAATTTAGTGGACCATCACATTGCCTACTACAACAAGACCTTATCTAAAGTTGAACATAACTATAGCGTCACAGAATGCAAATGCTTGGTGGTAATTTTGGCTTCCAAGCATTTTTAACATTATCTATATGGGAAACATTTCACTATAACCACCTCCCATGCTTCCCTGCGATGGCTACAGCAAATGAAGTATCCTGATGAGAGGTTAGCTCGATGGTTTTAAAACTTCAAAGTTACGACTTTTCCAAAATCCATTGACCAGGGCTAATTAATCAAAACGCAGATTGCTTATCTTGGCTTCCCATCTTAACTATAACTGACCCTGAAAAGGATTGACTCTACAGCCTTCTAACCCAACCACAGTTATGAAATGACAAATCCTCAACCCTCTAAAAGAAATTAGCAAAAAGATTTACAAATCTTTAAATCAATAACGGTCAATTTTGCAAACTTGTGTCTAAACAATGGGTGCCTTATGTAAGATTATTGGCTCGAACTAATGTCATATTAAAGGGACATTGGCAAGTCAGCCATGGAGGAATTCATAAAACCTGCCATTGGCTTAAAACTCAATGTTATTGAGAGGTAATGCTTGTTTCTATTTAGGATGTATTGGAGTCCTGTCTGGTATGTAAAAGACAAGCCAGACCTAATCCCCTCTCTCAACATCCAGTGGTCCCACCCTGTGAACAATTCCATACTAATAGCATTGATGTTGTAAACCTCTTCCTCAAGCCTCCAATGGACATCAGTTCCTCCTACTAGCTGTGGACCATCTAACTAAGTGGATCAAAGCCATATCACTCCCCACCATTTCAGCAAAGGCTACCACCACCTTTTTGTATAATAGGATTTAACTCAGCATGAGTGCCCTAAACCAATTTTTCAATAACAGACAAAATTTTTCACTCAAAGCTGGTTTAGGATTTAGCCGACCTGATGGGAACCACACAGATAATTTCCACCCCCTAATCCTGCAACTAATGAGATGGTAGAGTGGGTAAATGGTACTCTAACTGCAACCCTCTGGAAGATGGATATGACTGACCCCCTTCATAGGCTCCAATATTTGCCTAGTGCAATTCTGGCCTAATGGATTAGATACATCAAATTACAAAGATGTCGTTATTTCAAGCGAGTATGGCAGAAATCCCCATCTGCCTTCCAAAGTCCAGGCGATGCTTGACCAAGCTTCTCTTGAAGCACCTGAAGTCTCTATGCAAAGTTTTGCAAAGGAAATCATAAGAAATCAGGCCCTGGATGCCAAAAACCTGTCTGCCACAACCAGTAAAGAAACTGCTCAATTTAATGATAAGCATGATCCCATACACACCTTCTAACCAGGTGACCTCGTCCTATTCTACAATAACCAGCCTGGAGGTCTCAATCACAAACTAGGCACCAACTGGTCAGGGCCTTATCAAGACATATATAGATGTGGCAATTAACACTCAATCGTAGAGGTTGTTCATGGCACAGTTGTAAACTGCATACATAGTCTCTTTTCTCTGTCCATTTTCCCCCCTACGCCAAGATCTAGTGGGAGTATTGTCAGGATTCCACCCAAACAGCTGCTTTGGATGCGTCTTATAACAGGAATCGATCCTGAACTGACCAAAAAGCCTAAACTTCTGTTGAGGATAAGCCCCAACAAAAGTCAACAATTAAAGAAGTCTAGGATCAACCCCAACCAACACAGTCAAATCATGCTCACTCAGATCTACCCAACCTCAGGGTTCAAACCCAACCCATGAGATGAGCACAAGCAGATCAATCAAGATAATTGGGCTTTAACAGAATCCCAGATTCGTTATTTTTATTAGATCTAGGCTTGGGTGGCTTAAGTTTTCCCAGAGAAACCTCCCCAATTACCCTTAAAAAACAGGTACTGAGATAATAAAGTTTACACTTTTTATTCTTTTCACAATTTTAAGTTAAAACTGATTATTCTTATTCAGAATCGCCTCTCCAGAAGTATTATCTGGAATAAAGACTTCTTGACCAAGAGAAGCAAAAACAAGCAATCCAACACCCTGAAACTTTGAGTCCCCTGGCTTAAAAAATTGAGGAATACAAGGTATTACACCCATAGTCCTGACAGACCCCTCCCTTACCCATATAATTATATAGTTCTAAAGAATCCTATAGTAAAATTGGTAACATTTTCCGTTATTATAACCTGAGGACATCCGTGCCTATGGATAATGTTCTCCATGATGAATTAGCAGTAGTGACTGCTCAAACATTGCAAATGGGCTAGCCTTGACCCACTTAGTCAAGTGTCGATGGCTACAATAATCTACCAGTGATTGAAGTGGTTGACAGGCAAAGGTTTGATAACATCAATTAAGGTAGTATTCCAAGCCTAGGTAGGCTTAATTGAATAATAGGTGGTGGAGGTCTTGTAGGGCTGTTGTGATTAACATTTTTCGACATTTCATCAATATGTCCTGGATATCAATCTCCTGGACAATTAGTGGTAGCTCTTCTGTTATTCTTTAGAGTTTTTACCAGTCTGTCATACCCAGCTTTTTTAGTGAGATTTCATAATGATTAATGCCGTTTGGATGGGGCTGGGTGAAAATGTCTTTGACCATCACTTTCTAATTTGTATTTTACTATGAATTTCATGTTTTTTATTAATTGTTCCATTGTGCACCTAATGGTAGGTTGCTCATCATCATACTTTCTGTACTTTATTTATCAAAACATTTGGTCCTCACAAGGAGACAATACTGAAGAATTGGGGTAATGGGGTTTTTTATTGAAATTTTAATGAAAAGATCCTGATTAGTGTACTATTATAGTTTAAGCCTGGAGCTTCAATGCACATCTGGATAAACATCCTTTGTGTCCTTAATGTTGTACAGCCACTTTAAGGAGGCATGATCAGTGATTAACATAATCTTAGTCTCATGAAGATATACATGGAATTATTGAAAGGAAGGAAATTCTACAACATTCTACTTCTTTTTTGTTACCATATAATTTCTCTCCACCTTGTTGAGGGCTCAGCTGCATAAAATTACTGAATGATTCTCCCCATGCTTTTCACCTTAGGATAACACTTCTCTAATGGCCAATAGGGAAGAATCAGACTGACAATAAATGGCAGTTCAAAACTTAGATTAGCATAGCACTGATGCCTAAGTTTTAGTGTTGCTTTTAACTCGTTGAAGGCGTCCACACATTTTTTATATCATTTTAAAGCCACTCCTCCTCTTAGTAAGTTATAAAAAGTTATTTATCTGTGTAAATTCACTTACAGATAATTGTTTTATCCTACCTTTCAGAACACCTGTATGTCCCATTTATTATCAAGGCTTTTTACACAGTAAGCATCGAGCTTTTGGTGTTAATAGTAACCCTTGTGTATCAACAATGTGCCCCAGGTACTCCATTTAGGTCTCTGGAAGATTGACAAGTGTCAGGTTTAATTTTAACTAAGCCTTGGTTATTCGCTTATATTTCCTCTAATTAGGGTAGATGTTGTGTAAAGGTGTATGATAACACATTGATATCATCAGGATATACAAAAAAGCAGTTCAACTTCAGATCGCTTAACAGGGTAATCATGGATCTCAGGAAGCGGCGGTAGCGTTGCACAGACCTTGAGGCATAAATATTGCTATATTAGCCCTTGGGATGTGAAAGTAGCGAGTTTTCTTATTTTTTCAGCAGGTTGTTCTTCCAGTAGCCACATATGGGATCCAAAGCAGTAGATAATTTGGCTCCTCTAAATAAACAGAGGCATCATTAATATGCAGTGAGGAGTTTATTTATTTTTTGGTGATTTTATTTCAAATAGCAGTAATGAATCACTACTCAGCTAGAGCCTTTCTTTACATTACAACAAGTAAATGACTAGACCAAGGACTGCGAGATTACATGTTTGATCCTTGCCATATTAGTTAATTTGGCTCTTTTCATATGATTTCTTAATTGGCTTGTCTATGACATATAGGCCAAAAATATTTTGGTCAAGCATCCTCATTGTCAATGAGGTGAAATATGCCTCTTGTGCAACCTAAATCATAGCTCCTAGTTGTAAATATTTGTAAACAGTTTTGTAATAAAGACAAGGCTTTAACCTTTTGAACCTCATATGAGCCCTCCAATTGACCTGCAAGATAAGTGCACATACACTGTTGTGGAATCAAACAGGTGTGCTCCAATAGTTCTCTAAAGCTTTCTGACAAGTGGGGTGCATATGTTACAGCCAGTATTAAAAAAGTAGATTATCCCGTTTAAAGATGTAATAAGCTGTTACTACAGATTAGAAAAATGTTTTTTGATTTTTTTCATTAAAGAGGTAGCTTTTTGCATCTTAATCTCCTGTTAATCTACCTCAAACAAAATCAAGTGAAAAGAGATAAAATTTGAACAGTATTTTAACAACACTTTATTGCACTTTGAACTAAGGATTTATAATTTCAAAAAAGACTAATCCTTCTTGGCTTATCTAGTTTCTGGATTTTTTTTGGTGACCCATAAATATAAATGGGAGTTGAGCAAAAATTTACCTTAACGCTATTGTTTATATAAAATTGACCCTCACTTTTATAGTTAACATATTAGATTGAGATTAACTCAGCTTTCTCAAAAAATGTTTTATAATGTAATTCAGGTGGCCCAATGATATAGTAACTTTGGTAATAATTTGTAAGTTTAGTAAACCGTGGAAGTCAATTAGATATCCCTCTTAACTCAGTTATAAGGGATAAAATTTTGTCAGGTAAATCAGGTGACCAATAATATTGTAAACTTGAATATAATTTTTGAGCGTAGTAATTCTATTAGAAGTATGTTGTCATCCTTCATGACCATTTATTATTTGCATATAAAATAAGCCACCCCATGACTCTATCCTATCAAAGTTTGTGCCAATATTCTTGAAAGATATATAAATAATGCAAAAAATTTTGGGTTCTAATCTCCAATTTAGACAACAATTTCCAAGAAATTAAATTGACAGGTCTTCTTCTTTAGATACTATATAACAAAGGGGACTTCCTTTTATTGTACTATGGCACTCTTATGGGCGGGTAAGCTATACAGGAGAACTCAGATCACTTTGTGACCAGGTGATGATTAAACCAGGAGCCATGTAAGGCTCAATCTATGATTTTTTTCCAATGAGCTAGGAATTTATTAGTAGCTTTTCAGGCAGATCCAGAGACAGTCCAGTGCTTACAACCCGCTGTTCCATAAGAAACAACTCACATCTATGGATTCTCATAACTGATACCTTGATATTAAGAGATGATGGGAGAAGTGGTCAACTATTACAACCAACTTACTGATAGAGAACGTGAATTGCCTCAACAGAGAAAGTTACATTGATATGTTATTGTAGTTAGACAGAGGAACCTTCTTACTTAAAAGTAATGAAAAGGAAACTAATGTTAAAAGGTATTGAACATGTTTTTTACATAACTGAGAACTGATACAGAACTAGAGAGATCTGGTACAATTAGAGAAAATAGATAGTTGCTACTGGGAAACACTATGGAAGGAAAGTTGACCTGCAGGGATCCAAACCTCATAGTAAAACATTGTAGTCTCTTTCATCAATGGTGCTGCCTTGATCAGCCATTCCATATTGCTGACAATGGGCCATCTTGGGATCAATATTTAGCTTTTCTGCATAATCAACTTGAGATTAAATTTGACTCAAGCGCCACTATACTATATCATACAAACTTGAAAATTATTTCAATTTTTTAACATAAGGGCAATCAGAGAAGTAGATGAATTAAAGTATAATTTAACATCAGCAGGTTATTATCTTGATTAACCACAGTTTTGACCTTCTCACCAGCATAAATAAAATCCTTATTCATTGCCTCGAAGGGTAAAGCAAAATTAACTCCTTTTATAGGGGATATATTTTCAACTCATTTTACCCTCTTTGGATTTCTTCTACAAGTTGCATATCATAAGGTTTGGAAATAACATCATAACCTTTTTAAAGCTTTGCGCTCTGGCTTTGAGTTACTGCTAGAAAGTGAGGGGTTGAATTTGTCTTGTTTTAATATGTATAATGACTGTTTGAGAATAGTGTATCCCCATTTACTTTTGACTGACTTTGCTTTGATCCTTCTTGTCCACAAGAAAAATAATATAAATAATATTAGTAATTTCTTGGGACAGCTGACAGCAACGTGAACTTTAGATTTGCATATCCAATAAGTCACTTAAGTGACACCCCTCTGAGGCCTAGCATTTCCACGTCATGGATAACTAGCTCCTACTGCGGATTTAGTGCTATATTATCATTAATTAGAGTGCTTTTAACGTATCTCTACATTGAGCTGGCTAAAAGTGATCTCTCATTGCTTCAGATACTAAGTCATGGAAGAGGTGCCTAAGTCCTCTAATAATCTCAGGTAATAGGGGTTGGTGCAGCTCAAGTTAATCATTAGTAGCGTTCTGAAGAGCTTTTGGCATTTCAAATTCAGTCATTGTCTTTGCATCCAATAAAACCTGGGCCTTGTGTAAAACAAATTGGACAACTCTTTAATGTTCTCATTTTTGGAACTGTGTGTCATCAATTCAGCCTTGCAATTGAATATCTTTTCTGGGCTGCCAAATTCTCATAACACTACACTATCAACATACGTGAAGCTCCAGTTGTCCACAGTAAAATAAACATAATCAGGTACCAACTTTAGTCCAAAAATTTTCTATAATGGTAGCTATAAACATATTATAGGCTCCATGAATGATCATCCTAGACATTTTTAGAAAAACCATTTCATCCCTTTTAAATTAAGCTTGGGTAGTTTAATGGGGTTAAAATGCTAAATAGATTGAATAATATTTCGGGGAAACTGTACTTAAGCTGTTTGGTGAGACTCAGCATGGATCCCAGATTTCAAATTTTCAGTTAAATAACCCTGATCCTGAGTTGGAGTACCAGTGGAATGATGTATAATTAGTAATCTTGTTGGTATAAGGTACTGGGATGTCTCGTTGTGATGAATACAAGCCCCACCACAGACACTTCACCCAAGAATAATTTATATCAGAGCTGAGCAGGATCTAAAGGTCACACCATCAGAATTTTTCATCTAAGTCAGTTTTAGCTGTGCCATTGTCGTTGAACTTGATTCTTCCAGTCTTGTTATGACTGATTTTTTAATTCTATAACAAAGATATTATCCCTTAATTGACATATCAGTTTTTAGGTTCTGCATGTTTGATCTTCTAGTCCTTGTTGGCGTCTCTTAACTCTTGAGAAATATTATAAAGATCATTATTAGTGTTTAGTATAACATCTAAATAATTGTTTAGTTGACGCAGGTATCCTTCAATGACTTAATACCCTGATGCAAGGATATATGTAAAATTATAAAGAAGATTCACTTTCCTGTAAAAACTAGTGCTTTGGCAATACTGTAATATGTTATGCCATAATTTGCATCTCCAGCTGGGTTTACTGGATTAGTTATTTCTACATAATTAGCTCAATGTTTAAGCTCATGCGGCAGTGATAACATTATGGGCTTATAAAAGGAACCATTATACTCCTTGGACCCACTCAGGGTTAACGCCTCTATAGCTCATGGCTTGATGTAGAATCTAATTTTTGAATTTCAGATGAACTATGAGTTCTTCCAGCTGTTGAGAAGTTTGTTGGCTAATTTCATAATTAAAAAATAATTGTTGCTCTCTGTAAAGCTGCTTTCCAGTTGGCTATGTAGGGTTGCTGGGCACCCGCATTTTATTGGTTTTTTATTGAACAATTACTTGATTAATGCATGATGTCAGACAATAGTTTTTGTGATTTGGAATGAACAACCATTCAAATTTATGTTATCTGCTATTCTGTTCTACATAAATCTTTATTTTAGATAAAGGTTTTGATTTCTAAGGCCTTGTCACCAATATAAATCTGCTAATAAATTTATGGTGTATTGCCTTGATGCTGATGAAAATCCACCAGAAAAAATTAAAGCGGCTCTTCTTTTGTGACTACGTGTTTATATGTAGCAAGAAATAAAAAAAATTTAATTACTTGCTTCGCTCTTGCCCACGCTGAGGATATATATTGTGATTTGATCCCTTTCCACCCCACTGGCAATATCTCCCAATTCACTTATTATCAATTTAAGTCTTTATAGCATCTTAAATTCAAATACCTATCTATTATTATATTCTCTCCTTTGTCCATGATGGAAAAAATCATTCATTAAGGGTACCTTGTACCCCCTTGTTTCAAGCCAATAGTTTCTACCATTTTCCAGAACAATAGTGCAATTTTTGGTACTCTTTAGTGTAGTTTATTACGATGGAAGTTGTAAAATTCAAAAAAATGTTTTCAATCACCTAGCTTGTCTAAGATGCTCAAAAAACAATTTGACAATACTATAATTATACTTTGATCTTTGGGTTAGTGTCTCCTTACTGCTTTCTATTTTTTAAAATAGAAGGCAACTGACCTGTACAGTTGTAAGTCAAACCTCGCTAATTACATCATCTGGTACTACTATGGGGCCATTTTTGGTACTCTGTTTCCGCTATAGAAAATAAAAAAATGTAATTATTTTTTGATGATTGTCAGGGAGACCCACCATACATTCCTTATGATGAACAGGACTATGAAGAGGCTCATCAACGTCTAGCACCACTGTCCTATCTGCTGAAGAGTCATTTCAGGATGAACCAGTGTAAAAAGCAGTAGCTGCTATCACTGAAATATATCAGTTGTTAAAAACTTTATGCATTTTAGTCCAATCTCAGGGGAAGGAAATAAGGTATTTATTTTTAAGTTGGTTAAGTCTATCCAGAAGCAGGAGAAGGATGAACAGAAATTCATGGTGGAATGGCAATACTTTACTAGTGTAGTTTAGAAAATCTACTAGGATCTTAAGTGTACTATTTGTAAGCGAAGACAAGCACATTGTCAAGCTGATTTGTCAGATTCTATCTCTGATTATTCTATGAAGGAATTTGTGGCTAATGTGCCCAGTTTATCAACTTATGTACTATTTTCAGCTGCTACCACCAGTTTAGCTGTGGTGGCCGCTGCTTCTATCAACTCTGACCTTCATGTCAATCTAGTGCCTTCTCCACTAGTTAACCAAGTCAAATTTACCAAATTTGATAGGCATGAATTATCCATATCTTTATAAGGATATTTGGAAGTAGTATGGGATACTTATGAACATACTAAACTGGCCACGCTGATGAAAATATTAGACCTTTAAAGTCAGGAGCTTGTATTGCTGAAAGTAACTGAAGCCATTATGTCATATTTTATCTATTTGAGGCAAGCCAACCAGGGGACGGACATTACTGAAATAGAGAAAGAAAGTATCGACATGAAACCTGAGTAGGGTCAACTCTGTTGTAGAAAGTTTTTTTCACCTCCATATCAGGACTCAGATTTTTCTAGTTATGTCATGGGTAAGGTTTTCATGTTATTATACCTACTAACCGCCAATAGCTTCCTTTGGCTGGCACCCCGATCAGTGTGCGAAGGGTGGGAATTGAACTCACAACCTTCAGGTTGGTAGCTGTATGCCCTACTGACTCACCTTCCACCCCCGCCATTATGTCTTATATTTACGCTAAAAACATTATTATTGAAGAGTTTAATGTGGAAGAACTGATGATAGGCCGGAAAACCGCTTTCCTGACTTTTAACATTAAACCTTATGAAGAAGTTTGGATCTTTACTAAATGCTTTTACTATGATGCTCAAGTATTGTATGGGGCCCAGGTTCTGAGGGATTATGACTCTTAGATCGCTTTATGCCATACCGTGAGCCTCACAAAGAATTATATCAAGCTATGTACCCGTTTTTAATTACAAAACTACCATTACTGAGATGTAATCTCTTTAAGCGCTGTGCCACTTACTTTGGATGCTTTATAGTAAAAAACCTCAAAAAAAGAGTCAAGTATATATTTACTGACCGTGACAACTGACAAGGAATAGAAAAAGCTCTGGCGGAGTAGAATAGTGATATTCTACATCCACTGAAATATTAATAAACCCAACAAACGATCAAACCATATTGGAACGACCCTTCATCTGGTGATCATCCCCTATGAATATAACCACTGAGGTTTCTATGACTCCGCGGCCTGAGGCGACCAATGATCTAATTAATTGTTTAAGTCAAGCAGATACACTTGACATTTACACATTCACCAGTCCTGGTAATCGCGCTGAGGGTCTATAAATGGATATTAGCATTACAATTTACCAGTTTGGGCAATCGTGGATAGTGGAGCCCTCATCATCATCATTTTTTCAAAACTAGGAAAAAGACTGGAGACTTAACATGATATCAATTAATGCAAAGAATATGGTACCGTGGGCACTAATGCTACTACTTCTTTAATAGTGTATAGCTCTGTGCCTCTAGGGTTTGGCACAAATAATGTCTGGTCCAGCTATCAATTTACCTCATGAAAATTATACATTGCTCATTGGGTCCTCTTTTATAAAAAAATGGGCTGAAAGCCTATTTTAAGGGCAATATCCTGGTGGTATAAGGACATCTTGTTTCTCTTTATTATAGTTGGGATTATTTCAATGATGGATTGAGTCAAATATGTGCAGGTATTGAGCACTCAGATAATTCCGCTAAAAGTGGGTTAGTATTGCTAGATAAAGCAATAGGTTTTTGTCATGTCAGGATCATAGATGAGAGGATAATGTGCATACAGTGCCTATGCAACTTCCAGTTCCAGCGAAAGCTGAAACTGTCACTCATCTTGAGTTTATAATTAAATCCTTTTTTAATTGTGAATTTTGAATCTAACTATGGAATTAATATTGTTGAATATTGTTAAAGGTGGGCAAAGCACCTTAAGTTTACCACAACAGGTTGCAAAGTCCAATGGGATCCCACTCCACGCTGTACAAAAAGAGTACCATCAAACTTGAGCATCAAGCCCTCGTTGGAACCAATATTGCTCCTCAAATTTATTGGAAAGTAGTATAGTAAAGTCCTTCCGCTGATTTGCTGATCCTAAAAAGATCCCATCGTGGCCTCTGATGCAGTTTACCTCACCAGGGGGAAATCAATTTTCTTTCTAGAAAACACCTAACCTTACCTGGTGCATATCCAAAAGCTTTAAATCATTGCATATGTTTATGTGCTTCCTGGCTTAGCAGCCTTATCTTTTTAAAGACCACTTAACCCCCACTCAAGCTTTGCTGGAATGTTTGGTCAAGTGGGGGGAATGTTGCGGTTTAATTTGACCAACCATTCCAATTTCTTAATTATATCTGTATTTTAGACTAAGGGTTTGATTCCTCAGGCCTTGAGTCCAAGAGTAAAATGTAAATAAGTTATGTCGAAATGCCTCAATGCTGCTCATAATCTGTTGGGTTAAGTCATGTTAAATTACCTTTCCCACGTGCCCACATATTTATATGTATTAGAATAAGCCCCAAAGTTTAAATTTTTACCACCCTGCCCAAAATTTCCCCCATATCCATTTATTATTGATTTGCAAGGCTTTACAGCGTCATAAGTTGAATCCCTTTCTTATTATTATTTTTTATAAATTTCTCCTTTGGCCGCCAGTGAAAAAAATTGTCAAGGGATTTGTATCCAAAATCCAGGCCAATGATCTTTACCATTTTCTGGAATACCTATACACTGCTTTGTACACTAGTAGTAGTTTATTATGTTGGGAATGGGAAATTAAGGGTATCTTTCCTTTCATCTAGCTAATTTTAGCTGTTTGAATAAGAAAACTTTACCAATAAGTTTTTTAGTGATTTATTATAGGGATATGTCTTAATACTGTCCAATATAGTTTTAACACAAAAGTATCTACCTGTGCAGTTGTTATTGTCAACTGAGATCCGGTTGCAACACACCCCGTTGAAGGTGAAGTAAATCAGGATCAACTGTCCCAGGATATCAATTGTCTCTTCTGCCATATTTACTACCACCCCAAAGTGGCGCATGAAGGCTGCTTATATCAGCATGTCATAGTCTCAGTTCACAACTAAATCACTTTTGCAGAGATCGTGATTGCCAAACATCAGAGGCAGTGCACTATACACCCCAACCAATACAGTACATTTTGCTTTAATTTCCCATATACCATCCGGTGCTCCACATCAGGTTTTACTGGTAACTTAGCCACCAAACTTGTTGATATTATGTTAACCAGTGCATGGGTCTTTGATAGTGCAAACTTTGTTTTTTGCCACAATGTTATCACAACACATACATATATAGTAACAAAACCTTGCTAGTTTAATACTGGATATATATTGAATCTTTTTTCTCAAAGAACCACATAAGACCTGCTCAGACCTTAGGTTATATTCTTAATTATCGCTTTTACAGGGGTAGGAACGTTTACCCTTTAAATGTTGGCACATATGAGGAGGTTCAGGGTTTTCTGACGAGGCTTGGAAATATCTGGCAGGCATAGGGCTTCTGAATCTCCTGGTGGCCCTCCTCTACTGCTGCCTCTTTGGCTTGTGAGAAAGTCAGCACATGTACATCGTTGGCAGGTTGTTGATATAGAAGAACATCAGCGAGGTTGCAGCCCCAATTTGAAATAACACGTTGGGTTCAGGTGGGCTAGTTGAAGTAAAACAGCAGAAGTAGAATGTCTCATCTCTCTCCGCTTGACTTTTCCCTGCTCATACTGGTCCAGATGTACAGCATGGACTTTCCACTTAGTAGTGCATTTTACTGCACTAAAGCCTAGGTGGCCACATACATAACATGTTACTACAAAGGCATCTCTTCTCTGAGCGTCCTTAAAGGTTTCAGGCCAAGGGTTGGTCAAAGAATTTATGACAGCTGCAGGAAGGGCAAAAAAGTATAAGACGGCCAAGGATTAAACATTTGATTTAAGGCCAACTTTGGCAGCTCGTCAAAGAAAAAGGTCCAGCCGCTGCTATTCATGGAGTCTATTCCAGTTTAGATGAACTGAACTTTGCAAGCTAGTTTTTGCAGACAGTTAACTTTATCTAGTAAAATGATATCCCCTTGCAAAACCAGAGCCATTATGTTGAAGAGATCCAGGTGTGTTTTCACTGCTGCAGTTACTGCAATTCCAACATTGGCCTCAGATACCACCTCGCCCCTACTAATACATGCATTTATGAAGTAAATCAATCAGAAAACTCTGATAGGGTTTTTTTCTGCTGGAACCCAATTGTCAGGAAATCAGCCATCCATTGAGACATTTTCTCCACACCTTAAACAAGTACAGCCCCACGTCCTTGAATTCCTGATAGGCAGCTGATCTGTACTTCAGTTAGAACAAAACCTGATCTGCATTCTTGACATCTAGGGTGGAGATCAGTAGCTTTGCCTTAATGTAATAAAAAAGCTTTATCCACATTAAATTCTCCTGCGTCTTAAAAATCCATGCATTTTCTCATTCCAATTCAACAGGGTAAGTTTCTTGACACAGACATTCTTGACCCACCCAGGGCTATAAGCTTTTGGAGTGAACGTTGGGATTCTCCCTTTATTGGAGAAATCCCCAACTAGGGTCATAACTTGCCTACAAGCAAATACTGGTTTGGGCTAAACATTAACTTGGGTTGAGCCCAATCCAAAGTATTGAGGATTGGCCAATTAATAAAGAAATAAATTTTAATTTGACTTTAGCTACTAATGCTGAGGGCGCCAAATCAATTAGGTTGTGAAATAATCCCATTTTTAGGATTGCACCCAGTCAAGTAACCCTCAAGAATCAACAGCAACTAAGGTTGAGGATAATCACAATCCCCTTTTGTAGTAATTTGTTTTTTGTTTATCTCGCCATCAGCAATGAATGCTGAGATCTCCCTATCCTGATTCCTCCCTTTCCCAATCCCAGATTCTAACCATGAGGTTCTATAAATATCACGGGCTTTATTATAATAAATAACATTTCTCAACTATCTATTTTCCTAATTCAGATTTATTTATGGCTTTGATGACCTATTAACTTTCTGGAGGCTTTGGGGCCTCTTTTTAATAAGGACTGGGTTGGAGTTGCTCCCCTGTCCTGACAGTGAACTGGGGCACTTATTATTAAGAATAATTTGAGCTTCAATGAGGGAAGGCCATGGAAGGAAGGGCGGAATTTATCTTTTTCATATGGTTGTTTGCGGTATGGGCTCCCTTTGCCAGCAACTTTAGGGCCAGGGGAGCGCTCCCTGGTCCATGACTTCATAGAATTCTGTTCATTACATAATAAGAGGGCGAAGAAGGTGGCCGTTCCTTTTGTAACCCAGGGCAATTTTGGCCCATGTGGTGGACAAGAGATGAATGAAGAATACCCCTCACTGTTTCCCCCTTTCCCTCTTTCTTTACCCTGAAAGAGGTGCTCCAGCAGATCAGGTGGTGTGCATGGAAGTGGCGGCGGCAAGGAGACGAAGCCAGAGGAAACTTGGCGGTCATCTATCCTTGGTGGTGATTTTAGGTTCTGCTAAGGAGGCTGGAAAAATAGATAATATGAAAGTAGATAATCTAGCCAGTTGCAGTATAATCAGGTTAAAAACCACGCCCATGTGCTCCCACTCACCAGAAGATGGAGTCCAACTCCAGTGGGTTTGAGGGTGACAAATCATTTTGATACCCAATGAGATCGTCCCTATGCAGCCTGGCCATGGGCACAATCAATTGCCTGACAAATGAAATGTCACCAGTCTTGCAAGCAGAATTGCAGTGGGATAAAGTTTTTTTGTTGAAATTTAAATTGAAAGTCAGCTGGTCAACTGAAGAGCATTTGGCGACAAGTTAGTTGCAAAAACGTATTTCTCTGGAATTAGTTGGGATTGCAACCTTGGTTCATTCAACCCCGTATATTCCTTAAGCCCTCTATTATTTGAGACAACCATCCTTAACGGTACTGTTGTGTTCAATTTCGAAATTTTAGTTTAAAGAAAACAAATTCACTTTTTAACCTAATTTTCCAATTACAAATTTTACCACTTTCTGCTGATGTCGCTACCTAGTACCATGTTCCCAGGTTTGTGCAATAACTGGATCTTTGTGGCCCTTCTCACAACTTTGCTACCTTACTTCCTTGAATGAAATTATCAAGTTATTAGTCTCTTAGGAATGTCCCCATTTTTGGACGCACTGTCTGGCGTCATTATGTACCATAGCAATTGGAGATCATTTCTCCCTGTTGGGTAAGAGTCTGTAACCTCACCACGCGCTCATCTTCCCATGGTACTTCAGCGCATTCAGGGCCCTCCGTGGGTTCCAAGGAGCTAGCTGCAGTGAATTTTCTTCACTGCGGTGGCCGCAGTTCTCATTATTAAATTGTGCTGGTGGTGACAGTGGTTATCTGTTGTCACACAATATCTGCTTCTCTCCCAACCTAACACCAGGTCATTTGGATGGCTATGCCCCTTGGCATTCTTTATTGCTTTCTGGTTGTTTGTGCACCCCAATTTGTGTGCCAGTCTCGATTTCATTAGCCGCATTAATTACAGTAACACAGCAAGCAGGTGAGGGACTCCTTTTGGAGAAGTATAACCATCTCCCTTAAGCTTCCACTATGTTGGAATGTACTCCCTTATACTGATTAATCTGTAAAAATCTCTCCTAAACCCCCTCAGGCTTTTCCCCTATCACAGCGTCCTTGTTCCTCACTGTCATCTCCATGTTTTTCTATAATTCTGTGTCAGAGACTTTGATTAAAAAACTTTATTATCCAATCTCTGCTTGACAGAAAGCAGTCATTCAACTGTGTTATGGAGGAGGTCTGCTAACAGGTTGTTCTTCAAGCCAAGGTTATAAGTTTGAATGATAAAACTCTGTCGCTGATCCACAAGGATTATACGCTTGCAGAGAAACTCATTGTTGGTTTGGCAAAATGTATTTAGGACAATTTTAATCTCAGCATATTACGCCGCTCAGTAGACTGAGACAGGTTACTGCCAGCTCTAGATAGATACGTCATGGTGCTGCTAGGCTGATAATTTTTGTGGTTGAATCAGTGGGCGCCAGTAGTGAGAACCACTTTAAAAATCCAGTGGGAGAATGAAGTCTAGCTTTTTTTCTTCACAGGAGTTAATAGCCAATTATACAAAAGAAGGGTGATATGGCAATCGCCATTCCATTAACAAGTATAATAAAATTTGAGTAGAGAAGTAAAGATCTTCAATAATTACAATCTTTATAAATAGAGCAGATTCACAAAACTATTTAACCTTAGAGATTTACACTATAGAGTCCCCTTTGGTTAACTAACTAAAATAAACCCCATCCCATTCTTTGTTTCCCCTTTTAACCTAATCTCCTAACCACTTAATGTTTATATTCTCAGTTGACTCAGCTTCCTTATTTTTATACTCATCTTGTCATTAAAGATTCTGGTGGAATTCCCAAATTCAGCTAGTTCAGTTCACTTATTTTTGACCCATATTATATCTTTATAAATTATTAAATTACATCCTATTTCAATTCTGGATGTTAATTGATGATTTACCATTCTGTAATTTAGGCTCTTTATCCAGACTTTTCAAATTTCATGACAATAGATATCCTGAATGGTTAATTAGCGTTTTCAATAGATTTAAAAAGATTTTGTGCCACGTTAGGTTTGTTAAGCTTGGGCTGCTACCTGCGCCTCCTGCTTACCTGCACTGGTGGCCTCAAGGATGAAAATAAAAAGTAACTTGGCTACTAACAGCACAGAGAGAAAGAAATTTGGCCCCTCCATTGGCCTTAATGGGTGACATTCATGAGGATGAATTTTAAATTCCAAGTTTAAAATAAGTTATCTAAGTATTATATTATTTTAAAACCTTATTAAATTAAAAATAGCATCCTACTAAGTGCAAGATATTTGTTTTAATACTAGGGAAGAAAGCGATGGCTTAGTAGAGTTCAAATGCATCAAAACTGACTTGAAATTATAAAACTTTCTCTTATGGATATTATCTTTATACTCAAGGTTTCATACATTTGTTTCCATGCTTTGATAATCCTATATCCCTTCGCAACCTTAAAATTCGTAGATGCATTAGGGCCCATTGTATTCCTTTTTTAAATATAATTTAATGCAAAGTTTTTATTGTAAAAAGTTTTTTATCTGGTATTGCCACATATGTTAACTTTTTTACTATTTGGGATGCTCCTTGTTGACCTGTTAATTTGAATGAGGATTTTCCATTTTTTCCAAATATATTTATCTTTCCTCAAAATTAGAACAGATATCCACTAGAGGGACGAATCCCCTAGTAAATAAGCACCTACTGTAATCTAAGTAGCTGGGTAGTATTGGTTTATCAAAGCTTCAACATATCCATCGCTTGCCTTTATCACCCAACAAAAGGTAAAAACTTGGGTGAAATGATGCTGCCTCAGGCCATGGTCTTCATACCAAAAATAACTTCAAAGGAGTGTGGCTCTATCCACGTTCTATGCTACACTTGCCAACCTTTGGCAATGTGGCCCCTCCTCCTTGCTTCTTACTTGCTGCCGCCTCTCTCAAGTGCAGTTCCTGCGGCATCATGCCATTCCAGACCTATAATGACCATCATCGCTGAAAAATGAACTGGTCAATTTTTACAACCCTCAAGACAGGTTCCCAATGACTCCTCATCACTCGACCTGTTATACACCAGGACAGGTTAACTTTAGACACCTTGTTATTTAACCTGTACAAACCCCGCATCAGGTTCCCAACGGCTCCTCATTGTTCAAGCGCCCTAGGACTACTCAATGTGGACCCAGTTTCAACCTGAAATGGTACTCCTGTTGGTCTTTAAAGGGATTCTTCCTGGTGGATCTAGTTTCAATCATTTTTGATACTGCTGACAACTTATTTTTAAGCGCCTTGAGACTTCTTCCCAGTGCACCCAGTTGCAACCTGAGCTGGCCCTGCCTATCATTGGGGCTCTTTCCCATCATACCTTCCCCTCCTCCTCGCTTGGTAGGTGGGAGCACCACCAGATGCATTTTAACAGCAAAATAAAATCAATATTTTTAATACTTTTCCCTACTTAACTAAATTTGTATTTTTTATTCATGGTTTTTATCTTTTAAATCTTTCTCTTTTTTCTTATGTTTTTATATATCTGATGTATTTAATTTTTGAATTATTTGCTGATTTTTTACATTCAGGTTAATTAGCTCATAGATCTGAAAACATTCTCCTGCCCAAACATACTAATTTGCAACGTTATCACAATTAAATATCGTCTAGATTGGATCATCTTTTCTCAGCTTTCTTGCCTCTCATTAATTGACTAATTTAAGTTCTATTAACTTCATCAACCATCTCTGGATTAATTGACTCCAACTTCAATCTCATCTAGCGCCTCAGGACTTCTCACAGCGGACCCAGTTGCAACCATAGCTGGTCCTTTAATTTACTTCATTCTATGCAGATGTCCAGTGCATAGGGTTCTCTTTAAGTGCTAGGTTGTTCCACATCTGAACTGCAAGGTCTTTCCACAAATTTTGGGTATTTCTTCCTCCTCCTGAGGAAGCACAAAATTCACATATTGTAGCATGTTCCTCTCCCAATTTTTGTGGCAAAATGTCACGTCACCCCACTTTACTAAAGTTCAAGCAGATATATCCTTCTTATTGTATCTATCATGTTTTAACCTTTTATGACTTGATTCTGCTATCAGCAACCTTAAATACTCTCTGGAACGTTGTCTTATAATTCCACCATAGTTTGATCATCCTTGACCGGAACATTTGTATAAAATTGATTGGGCATGTCAAAAGTTTCTCCCAACATCTTAAGATGATCTATCATTGTGAGATGGAAGTTTGTTGTACCTGCGCCAACGCCATAGTATGATGCAGGTTTCAGTAGGGCTAAAGCGCCGCTTGCATTGCAATCCATATATATCAAAATCTGATAGCATTTTCACCCCAGCCAGGGTCTTCTAGTCCTTTTTAAAATATGATTGACAAAAGCAGCCTGAGTTTCATCCTTTCTGAATTGTATGCTCATAAATTTCTTGTGCTTGTTTGGCCATTCTGGTTGGTTACTGAACTCTAATTTTTACTTTGCTTAAGAGTATAACTGTAATGGACGGGGCTCATAAGTCCCAGCCCACCACCAGCTGTAAGCACAAACCCCCATTTTGGGGTCACTCCAACAAGGAAAAGGGATATGGTTGTACCAAACTCCCAATTCTCCTAGCTGGGAAGGTGGCTCTCTGGACACAATTGGCCTAGGTGTGTTGAACCAGCCTCTATCACCTCAGGTCAACTCTGGCAACAACCATCCTAAAGGGATGGCATGGTCTGAGGTGCGGCGGACAATGATGTCCTGCCGGCCTCTGATCACCTGTGTCATGGCTTTTGACAAGCTCCTCCAGTTTACCTCCACTGGGCCAGTGTATTCCACTCCGCTAGGTCATCACCACCCCAAAAATCTCATGACATCCACCCCTTCCTCACTCCTTATCACCCTGCCATTTTGCATTAAGCCAACCAGCCAAGTAAAATACAATAATAATTTATATTGTTAATATCAAGTCTAGAAAATAGTAGCCTTTATTGGGGTGAACTTAAAGTTCAGAATAGTACCAAAATGAGGTCCATTGGTCCGACCTTGCTTTGAAATTTTACCTAAAAAGGCTAAATGCATTGTTGGTCATGAGGCGCATAAAAAGCCTCCATAATTAATGGCATCCCAGCAACTCATTGGTAAATGGGAATACATCAATATGGACAACCACTTAAATATTTCTAAAATATTTTCTGATACTGACCCAGTTAGGAAAACCTCATTAGGATAACGGAATTGCAACCATCAACATACTAAAGTTTTCATAATTCCTAACCTTATGTGATTCATGTATTGTCATCAACCGTTACAATGATTAATTGTCCCCATTCAGGTGAGGCAACATCAGATTCTTTGTAATCAGTATTGAGGCAATTTTCAACAGTCATCACTTTTGGCAGTCTGAATACCCAACCATTGTCATCTCAAAAAGACAGAAAATTGTCGGTGCATTTTCTAGTAATTTCTAGAAAAATTCGCTTTATCTTAAACTCTTCAGTCTATGCTTTGGCAAAATCCTTTGGCCAACAACTCGACTAATTAGTGTAACCTTAGGAGTAATCTCTGGCATAAAAGTAGATGCTCCAGGCGCCTTTCTTGTGTGAGTACCTTCCTGACTGAAATTTTGAGCATAATATCATTGGCTTCATTTGACTTCACATGAGCGCAATCACAACTTTATTTCTTTTCCCTTATTATGCTTCCACATGCATACCATGTCCTCTTGAACCTGGCATAAATGCTCACTGTCCACATTTGCGTTCATTTTTCAGATATAAAATAAACTTGATAAATTAGCCCTCCTTTTGCTTCAAGGGGGCAACTTTCCCAAAGAGGTCGTTATTGACTATTCTGACTTGGTCAACCTCTTATTTGACTTTTATCACCCATTCCTCCAAGGCATCAAGATTGGTTTGAGCCACTGAGCTTAACACATTCTGATTGATGGTCTATAACTCAATAAAAAGTTTAAGTTCAAATATTACTGTTAACGCTTTTTAATAAATATGGCTTTTTTAATTTTTATTTTTAGTTTTAGATTTTATTTATTGTTTTAAAACTTAACTACCCCCTGTAATGAGCACCAATGTAGAAATTTAGGAGCCTTGTCTCAATTACCTTAATTAATTAGCACCATCTAAACTCTGGTATGCTATCATGGCTCCCACTTTTACAGCATAAGTTCTTGGTAGGTGCGTTAATTGAATTATCCCTATTAATTGAAGTAGGGTAGTAATAGTATGAGGTCAATTACTTAGGTTGAGTTTTACTAAATACACCCTAATTGTGAAGTTCAACGCTAAACTGGTGCACGGCTTCCTTATCTTTGAAGATATCTTTGAAAATTAAGAGAACTATTCCTCCTTTCTTCTATAAACTGGTAGGGAACTCTCCCAAGTTTCTTCTATCAGAGATTGGTGGATATCTTGATACCCAAATACTTAGACAAAAGATATTTTATTCTTAACCTCTAATCCTAAGAGCCAGCTATACACACAATATATGTCTAAGCTCAAAATTAATTGCTTAATCTATCCTTATTTGAGGGAAAACGAGGGTACTTATAGTGGATAATGCACTTTCATACCATCCAACCCTTTTACCTTCTCCAGTTATCAATACATGCCTCCCCACAATCATTAATTACACCATAAGTTGATTTAAAAGCGTTATCAGCGCTTAGACTTCACAAATCCCCTCCTATCATTCGCCAATTAACTACAATTGACTATCAAAAATTTATATTTGATATAAAATCACAACTTGATTACTCAATTATTTTCATAGTTCATCCCTGATGAGACTTAGCAATCTGGCATATCAATCCAATAGATCAACTATGGTGAAATTACCTAATATTCGTTAGGATTATTCAGCCAAACAATAGTTATCATCCAATATGATAAATCCTATATCAACTAGCAGGATGAATCCCCTAGTAAATAAATACCTATTGTAACTAAGCAGCTGGGTATTAAAGACATATCAAAATTCCAACAAAGTAGCTTCAATACATTCTTTTTTGAGTTCTATAATGCAATCTTTGAGATCCATCAATGTGAATTAAAAAATTTTAACAGTTGAGGCTTCACCAACTATAGGGTAGCAGCAGCACATGCTAATCTAACTGCATCCTTAACTCTCTCAAGCTGTGTATGCAGCTCAACTTCTTTAAATTCAGAGTTATAAGTCTTGCCTTAATGACATCCTTTTCCATCATCAGTAGTTCAGCGTATTCCTTACTAAAATAAGCTTCATTCTTCTCAAATCAAACATTTTGTTACAGAATGCACTCTCTTCAATTCTTTTAACTGATGGTGTCACCCAAGTAGTGAGCACCGAGTCAACACCTCAGCCTTTGCTCAATTAGCTTAATTTGTGTAGTCAGGCTGCTTTTTTGGAGGCTGTAGAGTAAACAAATTAGACAACCCAAAGTATTTTAATGTATTAGAGAGGTTAAAATAATTTTTTTGTGAGTGTCTCATTGCTTGCTCAGCGTTGAAACATGTAACTCCAGTAAAGCTATTGTTTGACACTCTTTTAAGCTCTTCTGAAATCTGTTACTACTTTATAATAAATTTGTACGTTAAACTCATTGAAATTCTGGTAAGGGTCTGCTCACAAGTGTTTAACCTCAGGACTTCAACAATAATGACAGCTGTGAATATATTAAAACTTGGCAAATATTTTAAAATTTTAGGACTAAAATAAATCCTCAAATTGTACTTGCAATCAAATAAGAAGATAGAGATAATACTGATATTTCATATTTAATTAGTTTGGGACTTAAATAACCCTTTAGTCAATGAATATAATAGAAACTTAGCCCAAAAATAAAGACTATGATCGCAACTCTCTTTCCACTCGGTGTTAATTTCTGAGTGAACTGTATAAGATATAAATAAGTGTCAATTTGAATCCAACTGCTGGTCCTACCTGATATCCTCATATTTTCCGCCAGCTGCTCCAGTGTGTGGGCAGCAATAAACATCCCCCAGTAAATTTCATCCAGTGGAAAAACGCACTTGGGCTGGTTCATCCAGTCCACCTAAAAACTTGGGTCAGTTCAGTTTGCCTAAGGATCTTGACGCTTGTCAGACATTTGCCCTCACAGCTAAACAAGAAGAATGTTTTAGGTCAAGTTCAGCTGAAAAAGGGAAATGTCAGCCATTTGCAATTATCTGAGGATACTAAGTTAGATTCCCACAATCATAAAACCAATACTATTGGAGAAATTGGCCATAAGTCCCTGACTGACTCTCAGTGGAACCCCATTAATTGGGGTAATATGAGTTCAAAACCTCTACGGGCACCAAACATAATCAAATGGTTGGACTACTCTGACCACATGATGGACTTTGGGGTTACCATCAGAAGGCCCTCCTTCCACCACCCCAAAGTTCTTCACTGCTCCTACATGGGGAACCCCCTTTTATAGGCTTAATAGGGTTCCTCAAGGTGCAAGAAATTTCTTGGGCGGTGATTGGATCAAGTTAAAAAAACGTTGCCTCACATGTACATTTTGGCCAATCACAATTCCTCTTCTTTTGCCCCACTGCCCTGATGCGAATTCCCAAGTTATGATACGTTATTCAAGCATAGTACCTAAATTGGAAGCATTGAGGTTATTCCAAACTTATCCCCAAATTCCCTCTGACTTCCAAAAGTAGTATAAATACTAAATCATCAAAAAATAGAAAGGATTACTTTTTTATTATCCCCGTGCTCCTATTAAAATTATAAAAACTCAATTTTATAGTAGCATTTATTTTTATTTTTATTAAAAATCTTTGTGGGATCCAGTGGCGTTAGCACCAGCGAGCACCTGAATGCTGGATTCTTACTACGCCCACATTTCTCATACCCTGACATTGCCCCATTGTCCCCTGGTGCTCCCTTGATCCAATATGCATTTCAGCCGTTGTGTTGATTATGGGAAGTTATTTCCATATAATAATCATCAAATAATCGAAATAGCTCAGAGGATGATGCTTACTAGTTTTATTACTTCTGCCACTATAAAGAGTATTTCAAACTCTGTTTCACTTTGTGAAGCTTATGCCGTCACAGTAGTAACTGTGCCCCTTTATTTCCAGGATATACCTATTACTACCACTAGGACTCATATCATAGTTGAAATCACATTAGAGGTTCAGTTCCCTGATTTGCCAGCTCACCTTCCACGTGGTGCTCCAGAAGGTGCTGATGGAAGGTTTGGCAACCTATAGCTCTAACCTCATACTACAATTTGTGGTCTAAAATGAGGCCACAAGCCTTTCTGGGCCTCGGATGCTTGCCATTATTCATCCTGATTTTAAAAAATTGCTTTCACAATTCCTCTTCACGCCATCCTACCCTCTGCCCTGACTATCTATCCTAGGCCCATGTAAAACATGGATGGACTATATGTCCATCCCATTTGCGTTGGACCACTTAAAACTCAAATGTCCATTTCTGGCTGCTTCTGCTGGCTCCACGCCCTCATCTTCCAGATTCCATTCCACTGACAAGAAAAACTTTTTTCAGCATGGAGGTACTATTCTACCCCCCAACCTACCATTGTATCTAAGTCTTCAATATATAATAAGAACCCTCCCTCACCCAGTGCCACAAATGCTCCCACTAAGTATGTAAACGTTTGGACAACAGTTCACCCCAATGCTTCCACCAAAGCAAACTTTCCACAGTCATATGCTGATTCCACAATTCAGTAAACCCAAACCCTTGGGCTTATTAGCTGAAAATTGAAAGTAAGTAATGTCATTGAAAACTTTCTCTACAAATATAGCAGTTTGCTAATTTAGAATGGTATGACAAGTTACCCTGAATTATATGCTTCACATCTAAATGCCAAACCATTCTGCAGCGGCCACCAGTTGCTGTTGAAGCAGCTGTTACACCAGATTGTTGTCCCCTCCGCAAAGCTTTCACCAATTCAGTGAACTTCTCACAGGAGGTATTCCGCCTCCTGTTATCCACCTAATCTTCAATCCACAATTCAAGATTATTCTGAACAAATTTCACAAAGCCTCTGATGCATCTAGAATGTTGCAAAGGTAGTGAAAAATTCCAAGGCAAAGATTAACCACACCAATATCGCCTCATTATCAAGCTCCCAAAAGCCCATATAAAGCTGAAAAGGCTTTATCTGACTATAGTAAAGCATTTTTAGCATGTAATCTTCAAGAAATACCGCTCTTAAGCGACATCAGATCACATTCCGCCAATGCCCCCACGCCTTTACTCTCCGTTTTGTCTTTATCCTACTCTAGGTTAAGAAGCCACTGCTGAGGATGAGCCCCTAATCCTCTTTCCCTTATGCCATAATTCATAAGTGATTCTCAGCTGTCCCACCTGATTGGCTATTAATGTTTGATGTGTGTTTTCCAATCCACTCATTTAGTCCTTTTAAGTTTGTTTTAGTTAGTCTGCTTAGTTTTATAGGTTTTTGGCTTAATTAATGTCAATCCCCTGGTCAGCTTACCACTAATAGATTTAAATACTATGTCTTACAGTATAATGTTCTAAAGAATTTACACCTAAGGTTAGGAGGTAAAAACACTAAGACAGATGGCCTTCACTCTTTATCCAATGTGGCATTAATTTATTTAGTCACAAGACTTTAGATCCATAAAAATTATTGGATTATTGCTATTTGCCTATTGAACATTGTAGTGAACCACTGAATCCAGAGAAGATTCACTTTCAAATAGACCTTGATTTTGATCCAAATTTCAATTATAACTGACTCGTCCTGATCTTAATTATCATGTTTTAAGTTTAAAAACCAAACTTTAACCTCACAATTTATGAACATTAAGACACTTTAAGTTTTTTTATTCTATTTCAACTTATATTTCTTCTGCAAATCAGATGATTTAATTAAGATTTTCATTTTGTAATGATATTTAAACTTTACCAAAAAGTCACCTTTTATTGGTATCATTTGGTATTTTTACTTGATTTTGGATTTCATTTTGGTTGGGAAACAATTTTCATACTTCAAAACCCCCTTCAGGTCTAATAATGGGGTCTTTTTCCCTTAAGTGCATAATTAAATGTTATTTAGTTTAAAAAACAACTTCAAAGATAGTTTTTCTAATTCTCCATGTCTTATCATTATAATTAATTTATTGATTAGAGTATTATAGAGCTAGATATCCTTCTCAGAAGGAGAAACATCCATATGCTCGAAATTTTCCCCTTCAACAAATATGAGGGGAGTTTAGTGATGTAGAAATAATCCATGTACTCTGTTTTGGGATTCCTGGTGGCTAGAGATTTGCTGAAAGATTCATCACCTCTCATATAGGTGATTATAGAAGGCACTTTCTATATCAAACCAAATTTATCACTTTGGGTGGTAATGTTATTATGGTAATACATAACTTAATACCGAGATTAGAAGGTTGGTAGAGGTAATCTGAGCTCATTTGCAGCTCAGAACTCTTAGGTAACCACATTTGCTAGGTTAGGCATAGAATCTGATTGAAATTGTATGTTGTGTCATGTCAAATTCTTAATGTATTATATAGGGTCTTCAGTCTTAGAAGAGAAGACAAATTAACTAATATGGCGGGCATATTAGTTTCCTATCATATAATACTTGGAAAAGTGACATCTTCAGTACTCAATGTTAACTATTACGGTATGCTATGAGGGCACTAGGCAAGTATTAAACCAGTTTTGAGTATCTGAAGTGGCCATTATCTGAAACAAGTCTAAGGCTTCATTATCTCACGACATGGTACTATTTATAGAAGGGCTTTAGGTAGAAGAAAAGAGTTGTTGAGAACCCATAGATATAAACCAAGATATTGACAAATCTAGAAGAAAAGAATTTTCTTTATCACAAAGTAGAACCTGAGGACAACAATTTTAGGTATATATATGTTGGTGTAATAATGTGGCTGTGTCACAAGCATTTGATCTGAAAGAGAAACAGCCTCAACCACTTTGTAAAATGGGCAATTTTTACAATCATATATCAGTTTTCCCCTGGTAGTTTAAGGTGTCAGACCACCACACCCAAGATGATGACGTGAAATGGTGGTTGGGGGTGGTAGTCTGATAGTAATATCTTATTTTGTATTTATACAGCCTTTTAAAATGTAAAAAAGCATATATAACCTTATTAATGAAGTCCATAATCCCTTTTCAATAATGCCAATTCTTAATCCATTCATATGCTTTTCAAGCTCCGATATGGCTAAGGGTAGAGTGTGCTTCCATGATCACTTGTACTAATTCAGAAGGCCTGGTATAGGGCAACCAATTCATGCCTACTTTCTTAAATAATTTTTTATCTTTAACCTTTGATGTTTAAGGAAAGCTGTAATAAAATATTCTTCACAGGACCATCCTCATCTTCCCAGGCATCAAGAGCAATCAAAGGATTGTGTAAAATTTTCTGCCATTCTATTGTCTAAGTTAAGGATAAACATTCCAGGTGATCCATCAACGTTAATATGTCTAGTCCCAGTAGGATGCTCAATTTGAATATTTTAAAGCTGGAGCTTCAGATCCTAATGAGCAAACCTACCACTGGTATCCTTCATGTTTTGTACCTACTTCAAGGAGGAGTGGTCAGTGACAACATTCAACGTAGTTCTATATAGGAAAAATCATTATGCTTTTTATGAGTAAGTTGGCAAGTCGCTCATTTTCAGTGACATTATAGTTGCATTCCACATTATAAAATTTTGCTGAAGCATTAGACAGGATGAATAACTCCGTTTTCGTCCAGTTGAGAGAGAATAGTAATAACAGCATAATCAAATGCATTAGTGAATAAAATAAAAGGTTACCATAAGCTTGGTGGCAAAAATAAGTCGTTTACAAAATAACTTCTTCAGAGTCTCAAAAGCAACTTTTTTGTTATGTTCCTCAAGAGAAGGGCTGTTATTATTTTTATAATTGGACGAGAGGCTAACTGGGCTGTTTAAACTTTGGTATAAATTTATGGTAATCTCCCCTCACGGCTAAACATACCTGGATATTTAAGAGGGTTTATGGTTCATGTATTTTGGACATGGTTCCAACCTATATATTGTAGGGGTTAATTTCATTAAGAGGTAGCATGTCCAAGAAATTCAGTTTTCTTTATTTGAAATTAAATTTTTATGCTTTTTAGTTTGTTCAGAATTACATAATCGTTTAAGTCTTTTTTAATGACTAAGATGATCTCTGAGAATCTTAGGAAAAATTGCTATGCTATCAAGATAAAAAATTATGCAACCCAAACTAAGGTCTTGTCTTATGTGATATATTGCTTGTATAAAAGAGACGTAAGCATTGTATAGACCTTGAGGAAGTCAATTAGGTTGGAATAGGCCTTCACTACATATCATTGTGCACTTTTCTTGATCTTTTTGGGATAGGCCAATTGCCATTATCCGCTGGCCAAATCCATCGCAGAAAAGAGCACAGAAAATAGAGTTGTGTAAGAGCATCATTAATACATAGTATAGGATAGATTATCTTTTTTGTGAGATTCTTTAGTTTCTTAATAGTCCATCCTAATGTGGTGTCCACTTTCTTTTTCTTTATAAGCAGAAGGGGGTTAATGAAAGGCTTTATGCTATACTAGTAAATCAGCGTCTACTTATTATTCTAGCTCTGTTCTCAACTGTTGCTCTTTGACAATTGGTTTGCAATAGGATTTTGACCAAAGAAGGGTAGCATCGCCACATATATAGTGTGACTCCAATTCTTCATATGTCCATAATTGGTGTCTGGTTTAAAAAAACCATCATAGCATCTGATAAAAATTAACAGTTTCATGCTCTTTGGGTTAACTCATCTGAAATATGGACATTAGGTATAGTACAGAAATATTTATGATAGATGATTTATGTTAATAATAGTACCTTTAAAATTTTTTGTCAATACACACAAATTGAACTAGTAGGCTTTTTCATATATCTTGATGCTTCTTTACAACAATTTTTGTTAAATATATTTCCCAAAAGAATGTTGACAGGCTCTTGATAGCTGGATCCAATACAACCAATAAAACTTAAAGTTCTTGATGACTTACTGCATCTATATTTGTTATATAAGTAATACAGTGCCAGGGGTCTCCAGATTGAACTTGCATCAACCACTCGTTGTTCACAGGGCTTGATACAAAGTTTTTCTGAACCATAGAAAGGAATTAACTCTTCAGAGTAAGCCATTTTTTTGTATTTTACATAATTGTTATAAAAAGTAACTTTAAAGAAAAAGGGTACTTAACAAGGCAATAATATTCTTTCTTGCTATGATCTTTATCCTTAGTAACCAAAGGGGCTTCATAGTTGATGAAGGAGAGTAGCCCTTCCTTCATATTGTTAATACATTGTATCAAACACAAACTGGGTGTTAATAAACATGACATAGTTATTTTTGTTGTCCAAACCCACGTCAAGTGCTTATAGGAAAAGCTTACAATCTAGTATGGGCAGAGAGAAGTGTTATTTCTTTCAGCGTCTAGGCTCAATTCCACCAAGTCAGTTTGCACAGGGTATTAGCCACTGAGCAGCCAAATTGGACGATATGAGGATCGCCAACTTCCTAATAAAACTTAATAAACTATGTATGGAGTTATCGCCCCTTATTCTGACCTTTATTTAATATAAATTGCAGACTTATCTGCAATCACTTATCACCTGGAAAAGACCTCACCCTTCAATCCTCCGTGTGACTCTTTATATCTCAGTTCCCCAAGCCAGATGCATCCTCAGCTTGGTAATCTTCTATTCATCTTCCCTTTTCAATATAATCTCATTCATATCGAATCTTGGCATAAATCCTCTTAATTTGCCAAATGGTCATAAATTTGATTGATTATAAATTTTATTCCTTTATCCATAAATCTCAAGACTTGTCTTGATCCCCCTCCCATCTATCAATATGGGTAGCATATCATTCAGTCATATCAACGTCTTGACTTTACCCCCCTTTGACTGAACGATATGTTTCTACTGTTTATATGCTCAGAGGAACTTTGTGTGAACTCAGTTGATAATCTGACCCCCCACGGGTTCCTTGATAGTGTAGACATCCATGCCAGTCTTCTCAATAATCTCAAATGGGCCAACCCAGATGTTGGAAAGCTTGTTTTTCCGCCAAAATCTGTGCTGGTTGTGGAATAAAACGTGATCCCCACAACAAACATCAGAAGTACGCTCCATCTCTTCTAATCAGCTGCCTGATCGCGAATCTTCTTGGCAAAACTTGTGGAGTAGGCTTTCATTTGCAGCTGGATCAATTTATTCATAAGAGTCTTCAAGTATCGCTGGGGGTCCACACCATTAGTTTCCTCTACACAAAAATAAAGCAAGGCGGGCAGAGCCATATGTCGACCATACAACATCTGAAATGGGCTCTTACCAGTGGATGAATGATAGCTGATATTATACGCAAAGACAGCGGTGGGTAGAAGGGCTCTTCATTCTGAGGGCTGATCCTTTACTAATTTGCGGAGTATGTTCACTAGGGTTCTGTTGACTCGCTCCACCATCCCATTTGATTCTGGATGATAGGGAGTGGTCAAAACCCCGCAGATCACCATCAACTCGTTCAACTTTGGCAAAATATGCAAAATGAAGTTGGTTTCATTATATATCAGAATGAACTGTGGGCAGCCATGTCACTGTATTACACACTCCATAATAAACTTGGTAGTGGTGACCGCGTCCAAGTCTCTAATAGCCCTGGCTTCCACCCATCATGTCAAATGATCAATGGCAACGATTATATATTTAGATCAATTGGCGCTAGTCGGCAGAGGTCCCACTACATTGAGGGAAACGGTGTGCTAGGTGAACTGGGGTTTAACCAGCTAGTATGTGGTCTTCTTGGGGAAAGGCTTTTCCGCTTGACACTAATGGCAACAGCTAACTGTTTCTAATACGTCATAATGCATGCTCTCCCTGTAATATTGGGGTCAAAAAAACTCCAGCGTTTTACATAATACTCCATGTCCTAAAGCCTGATGAGCATCCATAATAAGTGAGGGTCTAGCTGAAGGTTTAGGAAACTCAACGGCGAGTCTCTAATCCACTTATATAGTCCTTTCCCACGTATAAAGTATCCTCCCTAAATCCATCTAACACCTTGATCACCTATGGCGGCTCATCTTGGTATTTGTTCACCACCATTTTTTGTACATTGTCAGCTAAATCCACCGTGATAGCAACTGTTGGCAACTGAGAAAGACAATCCGCGTTTTTATTTTTTGCTCACAGCTGATGTAAAATCTCAAAATCATATGCTTGAAGCTTCAGAACCCAACGTGCAAGCCGTCCTTCCAGTTCATGCAGATTCTGTAGCCAGCGCGAGGAAGTTTGATCCATCACTACTTGGAATCTTACCCCATGTAAATATACCCAAAACTGTTTGTAAGCATATATCACTGCCAAACACCCCTGCTCAGTTATGGTGTAGTCTTGTTTGTGACAATTTAAGCTTTGACTACAGAATGCGACAGGATGCTCCATGCCGTCATCATCCTTCTTGGATAATACTGCCCATATAAAGGTAAGGGATGCATCTGTTTGTACTATGAACTGTTTGTCAAAGTTGGGATATTGCAAAATTGGTGCACTTGCTAACGCAGTTTGCAACACATTGAAAGCAATCTGGCAACATTCCATCTAATCAAAGGAAGCATTTTTCTTTAGCAATTCGAAAAGTGGGGCCCTGATGCAGCTGAAATTGAGAATGAACCGTCAGTAATACCCATCCATCCCCAGAAACACTTGAATGTCCCGCTTATTCCCTGGGCAAGTCATCTTTCTTATCACTTCCACTTTATCTGGATGCAGTTTAAGCCCATTTGAATCCATGATGAACACAAGGTATTCCAATTGTTCTTTAAAGAAAGCACTTCCAAGGCTTAATTTTGATATTAGTGGCAGCGAGTTGCTGAAACACTTGTTCCAAGTGGGACAGATGCTCTGTAAATGTTTGAGAGAACACATTGATGTCGTTGAGGTAAACTAGGACGCAGGACAGCTTTAAATCACCTAAAATCATATCCATGGCACGCTGAAATTGTAGTGGGGCAGTACACAACCCTTGCAGCATGCGAGTCAGCTAGAACAAACCTCTTGAGGTGATGATCACATATTTCTCCCGTTCTGCTAATGGCAATTTGATCTGCCTGTACCCTGAGATCAGATCCATGGCGGAAAAATAGTTCGCCCCACCCAATAGGTCTAATGCATTGTCAATCCGCAGAAATGGGTAGGAACACTTCTTGGTTACATTATTGAGTTTATGATAGTCAATAACCACTCGATTAAAGCCATCCTTTTTCTTTACAATGAGCCCAGGTGATGCCCACGGACTGTTTGACAACTCTAGCATTCCTTACACAATAGGTTTATCCACCTCGTCGGAGACAACCTCTTCCGCTGCTTTTGAATGTTTAATAGGTCATGATCAAATGGGAGGGTGATCCCCCATATCTATCCAATGTACCACCCCTTGAGCGCACCCAAAATCATGATTGTCATGTGCAAATATATCCCAATACTTTTAAAATAGTGCCATAGCCTTATTTTGCTGTTCTGCCAATCCGTGAGTGCTTCCCATGGAACCACGGTCAGTACGCCAAATGATGAGCTTGCCAATAGTCTAAGATCCTCCCATGAGCCAAAATCATGAATATGACTAACTTCCTCTATAGGGACTAAGTGTAGGTAAGCCACCACTTGGTGCCGCCAGATTGTTATTGCCTTCTTCTGTAAGTTCACTAGCAGCACTTTCACCTCCCCATTCCCAGGTAGCAGTAACCCTGGAGCCACATGTGGTTCAAGCCACGAGTACTGGTGAGGCACCATAATTTCTCTATAAAGCCCCTTAGGGACAGCAATTTCAAGCCCAGTCCCTACTATGCCCTGGTGTCCAGATGGTAGGCTCAAAGCGCTCGTTGTTCAAAGTGGGATCCATTTGTACTCATATATCTGGTTGGGAGGGTCCTGGTCTGCTGACTTAGTCATCAATAATGAACAGGAATCACTCCATCGCTGTACACTAGATTGATCTGACTGGAGTGGACTGGATCTGTTGGGATTCCACAAAAGGAAAAATATATGGTAATTTGTTGGCCTAAAATAGTAAGAGTTTCCTCCGCCATATTTATCACAACGCCAAATTTCCTCATAAAAGCCGCACCAATTAACATATTGTAGTTATTAGTTGGTAGAACTACCACTGGAGCAGACACCTGGACTGACCCAAATCGTAAAGGCAACGCGCTATATGCTCCTTCAGACACAGTGCTATGCGTTCCCACGGTCCCATATACTACTCAATGGTCCACATCCAGTTTCAACATAAGTTTAGCCACCAACCGAGTAGAGACTATGTTCACAGAGGCTCCCATGTCTATGATAGCGCTGATTTTTGTGTTTTTGGAACAAAAATGTCGCAGTAAGTAAATTCCAAGTAAAAAGAACCATCAGCGTTTATTACATGTACGTCCAAGGGCTTTGTGTTACTCAAAAAGGATGAAATGCCCTTGCAACCTGAGGATACTCACTAGTGATTTTCTCCACCAGAATGGCTACATCAACCCCTACTAAAGAGGTGGCGTTCGTCAAGGGATCCGCGTTGCTAGTGCCAGTCTGTTCCAGGATCTGCCACGAATATGGCTTCTGCACGCCTTGGCGGAACTTGGGGCTATGGGGTGAACTTTTACTCTCAGAAGGGGAAGTAGGGGTATCTGATGAAAGCTGTTGGTATAACAATTTATCCAATTAGGTTCGAATTCAACCTGAAAAGATGTTTGGGAATTGTTAGGGACAAGTGAATTGGACTCAGCTGAGGTAGAGCATCCCAACTCTACTCCGTTTAGGCTTTTCCCTGCTCAATTTTCTCAGTTGGCATTACATACACTTGTGGTTTGCTAGGGCAATTGCCCACATAATGCCCTCTTCGTCTGCACTGGAAGCAAGTGTTCATAAAAGGTTCACATATATAGCTTGTGGCAGAAGGACCAGGTCAGAACTTGCTGGTATGGTTCCAAGGTTGTGGATGAACTGGTGAAGCGTACATTGGCCAAAAAGGGTCCACTGACTCGTATGAGGGATGAATGCGTTCCAGTGGCTGATAACCCAGTCGCTGCAGCCTATATCCTGAAGAGGTTGGAGCGGAGACAGTGGAGATTTTTTGGGCTACGTTGGGGGTGCTGATCATGGCAGAGAGTCGATGTAAGGTGTACATGATGCAAATAAGTCCTGCATCTCCATCCACACATGAGACATAGCATTATATAGTTCCTGATGTGGTTTGACGACCACCATCATTGCTATACCAACATCCTCAGTGGATATAATGTTAGCTCTAAGTAGGACATGTGCTTCCGCTGAAAAATGCTTAGCAAATTCTAACATGGTCTCATTTTGTGGAACTTTATAGTCATAAAGTTGTCTTTCCATTGGGCCATCTTGGTAGCACTCCTGAACAGCTAGAGAACAATTGCTTTAAATTCTTTGTAGAATACCAAACTATTCAGAAGAGAGCAGGTAACTTGATCAGCACTTTTCACATCTAAAGTGGACAGCAATAGTTTCGCTATTCGTTGATCAGTAGCCACTTTTCACAGTGAATTCAAAACGCTTAAAGTAACCATGTAGATTCCTGTCATGACTGAAAGGAGGTAGTTTTTTGATTTAAATCAAATTTGCTTTGCTCCAGGTTCCTGCTGCAAGGAATAGGCGAATTGGTTTCAGAACGACTATGGGAACCATCCCTTTGTGCGTTATCATACAGCCAGCCATATGGACTCAACTTTGTCAAAAAGGACTCAGAAGAAGTGGTGTCATGTGGGGGGTCCATCGTACCACCCAAGGGATACTTGTTTGTCAATCCATAGCATTCTTCCCCTGAATCGTCACTAACTGCCCCATTCTCCACAGCTCCGGCATGCCCAACAAACTGTTCATTGATCAACTGCTCCGCTTTAACCAAATAGCATTTACATCATCCATCCTGAAATTCCTGTTGCAGCATTTCATAATGATGTTGAAACTTCTGGTGGAATTCCCTCTCAACGTTCAGTTTCTGTTTCATGGCTTGTAATTGTGAGAGGACCTCTTTTATTATGTTCTGCAGGTGGGTTTCTGCCAGCTAGTGTTATCTGCTTGTTGATTGACATCATTTATTTGGTTAATGAGGGAGGCTTGTTCCCACACAATTACTTGTTGGCCCATCAAAGGGTATCAAGGCGCCCTTAAATGTCCACATACTCTCTTATCTCACCAATCAGAAGAGGAAAGGCTCGTTGGCGCTCAGCCTGACTAGCAACTTCCAGTTGTGTAACCCAATGAATAAGCTGGAGATAATTGGGAGACGTTGACCAAAGTATAAGCGCATTATCTGCCGTTTGCTGGTTATTCCATTCAATATGAAGTTGTTTTTCTATTAATAGAAAGCCAACTTGGGCCGCCACTTGCTGTTCCATCATGGTCATTTTTTCCTTATGCTGGGCAATCACAGCTTCAAGAGCTTCCTCCAATTTGGCTAACTACATCATAAAGCACTCAGTATTATTCCCCAATGTTTTTACATCCTTATCCACTCCACTGATAGGCCATGCTGATCCAGCAGTTCCCTTATTACTTGAGTAATTCTAAATTTAATTGTGGTACCAGAATGTCCAATTGACGGCGGACGTCCCCAACATGATGATCCATCTGTGCCAGCACCCCTTGTATTTCTGAAAACAAACAATGAGGTGGTCAAGCAGGAGGTGAGTATTGCGCTGCTGTGCTTGCAAAAACCATAATACATCCCCAATTTAAATATTATGGAGGGCCAGCACATGCAGTAGCTGGCGAATTGAAGGTTGCACATAAGCGACTAAATATTCCTCAATTCTGTGGGTACTGAGGCGGTGAGCCAACCCCATTGTAGTTGCATCCAAATAAGACATGTACAGAGCATAGCAATTTTCTTGATAACGTTGGTTATAGAATAAACTCAGGTCATTTTCCCCAGTCTCATCTTTGTATAGGCGATACACACGCAACAGCCACTCCATAAAATTTCTCAGTTGTTGGGGAGTCACATTTGTGGACTGTCCTTGTTGGTTGGTCATCAGCTCAGGGCAATTTTAGAATTGCAAATTGATCATAGCTTAATCATCCCCTGGTTTGGTCAAAGTAATTAATGTCAGTTCATGGTTAAGTGCCTCCCGGGCTTCTTCAGCATACCACGCCTGGAATCCAGTCAAATTATGTTATAACAAATGAGGACTCATCAGATTATTTAATTGTTGAAAAACTACAGTTGCCTAGTGGCCCCCTGTAGTGAGCACCACTGTTATTTCTCAGCGTCTAGGCTTGATTCTGTCAAGTCAGTATGCATAGGGTATTAGATACTGAGCAACCAATTTGGACGATATGAGGATCACTGACTTCTTAATAGAACTTGATAAACTATGTATGGAGCTATTGCCCCTTATTTCAACCTTTATTTAATATAAATAGCAGATTTATCTGCAATCACTTATCACCTGGAAAAGACCTCACCCTTCAATCCTCCGTGTGACTCTTTATATTTCAGTTCCCCAAGATGGATGAATCCTTGGCTTGGTAATCTTCTATTCATCTTCCCTTTTCAATAAAATCTCGTTCATATTGAATCTCGGCATAAATCCTCTTGATTTGCTGAATGGTCATTATTTTGATTAATTATAATTTGTATACCTTTTTCTGTAAATCTTAAGACTCATCTTGATCCCCCTCTGATCCATCAGTATGTTTAGCGTATTGTCCAGTCATATCAACTTCCTGACAAGGAGTAAGCTCCAATAGTATGTTTTTTTGAACTTGCTTTTTCATAATCATATAAGTATTCCAAGTCAGGCATTAACTTGATTTTAATTGGTTTTAAATATAAAACATTGAGCAGTGAGTTGTTATAAGAAAAGCCATAACTCTGATTTTTATAATTATAACTTCAACTTTTTGATAGTTTCTTCAAATCTGGGAGGAAGAGCAAAAACTTATTTGATATGGATCGTGGTGTTGAGGTTTTTAGCTTTCTCAGGTTACTGTTCTTTGATGGTTAGTAATTTATAAGCATGTTGAATTGGATGAATCAGTAGTCAATAAACTTATTGGTATCAGTATATTTATCTGTGTCTTCAGGACATCCTAGAACAAGAATAAGTAGGGATCCTTCTGGTACCATAGAATAGTCTAAATTCTTAGCATTAAAATGGTCTAAATTTATAGTATTGGTAGGAGCTCCTAAAAAATAAATAACATCATTGTAGCCCACCTTCAAAATCTTCTTTGGAGGTGTTAATGATACAAGTTAGACGTTCAATTGAATTTTGAGGTTTGTCAATTACTAAAGAAATGGTGGCAATAAAGGGTACTTGTCTTTAAGCTAATAAACTTTTCACTTATCTCTATATCAGGTTTTTTTTTCTCATTACAGTCAGTTTCAGATGTTAAGCATATTGCAATAGGTACACTTGGGTCATTCAGTTAGCTTTCTGATCTGATTACTAATTGTCTAAACATGTAGCTTAGATTAAGCTCCTTGGGCAGTCTTAAGTTTATAGAAATCAGCAACAAACAACTGGGTTTTTTTATCTCATGAACATTCTGGAAATAGCGTTTCACATAAGTTTTGTGAATAATCAAAGAAGGGTGTGTGACCAAACCAGTCATAATAGCTTCTATTGCATCACTGAGGATAAGCATTTTGGAATTCAACAGAGTATGTGCTTTATGTAGAATCAACTAAAAAAGTAATAAAAGATTCTAAATATTGAATATAAATACACATGAAAGCTTATTTTCATTCTTAAGCTCTGTTTTTCACCATCTCCTTCAATAAGAGCTTCCTTAACTTTTTCTAGATATTGAGACTATATATATATGGGACCATAACTTCCTGAGACATATGACTTAAGCAAAAGAGGATATCTTTAGATTTCTGTTGGTCTGTTGCTCCGTCCACAATTGACTCATAAACATACAAATGATTCAATGCTACCCTTACCAGGTGTAAAATTGTCTTTAAAGGTGTTTA
This sequence comes from Massospora cicadina, assembly GCA_022478985.1. Taxonomy (NCBI): domain Eukaryota; kingdom Fungi; phylum Entomophthoromycota; class Entomophthoromycetes; order Entomophthorales; family Entomophthoraceae; genus Massospora; species Massospora cicadina. Next base: position 152,446 of record JAKSZP010011937.1, read on the forward strand.
AAAAGGGCAGGGTTACCAATGGTGATGACATGAAAGCAAGAGATTGCATCCAGTGACCTCAGATAATATATCTGATTGATCAAGTGAATGAGATGGTTGATTAATCCTCTCTTGTATGGGATCTAATTGAGATTCCATTGCCTCATTAAAAAATTAGGCGGTTGACTCAGAGAGATTAGTTCTCAATTTAAGCGAAATCTTGTTAGTCTTGAGTTGTTTACCCAACTTATAAGATCTTTGATATTAAGAAAAAGCTTAGATTGGAAGGTATAAAGTTATAGTTGTTAGTCACCACATCTCTGACACGCTAGAGAAGATCTCCTTAATCTTCTTAAATCCTAAATTGTCACACAGATTATTGTTTTTAATGTTTGTAAATCAGTCTTAACCTGATCACAGTAGACTTAACTTAAGTAAAACTCTTGTAGACATCCTTCAACAGATCGTTCCCTACCTTAGCATTTTTAACACCAAACACTTTCTCACATCTATTAATAAGATGGTACAAATATTCAGCATTTTTAGTCATGCCTGCAGCTTCAACACCTTCTACTTTAGAGCAATCTTGGTCTCCAGGGTGGAAAAAGAGCCGCTAGTTTGTTGAGGAGGATGAATCACAAGCTCCACAAGGTGAGATATGGGCTGATCTAAATGCTGTTCAAGATTATAAATTTTCTTTTAAATCATCTCTTTGAGCGGTTAAAGCTTGGGATAAGAGTTCGCTATGAGGTTGAGCCATGTTTAGTGAGTTCTCTCACAAGTTCTTCAAGAAAATATATGGGCCTTAGAAGTAACTCATGAAAAATTGGTATGAATTATCTTCATAGTTTCCTCCACATATTTCGCTACTTATAACCAATTGTAATAACTTGATAATAAGTGCAGAATAACAAATCTTTGCTTCTCTTTTACCATAGATCATACACTTCCAATATGATTTTACACTAAGGATTAAGGTTATTATAGGCACGTCAGATGGCTCCTTAAGTAGCTATGTGATGCAGGAGCTCTTTGGGATGCACTTCTTTTGGATAGACCATAAGGAACATGGTAGGGTGGGCGAATTTTTGGACATAAGTTACAAGATAAGCGAATGACTGTATGTATCTAGGAGGGTTCTAGTTTTTTAGAAGACATTATGATGATAATTAACGGATAAACCTTTCTCATGAGATAAAATGTCCCCAGAGTTCAGGATAAATTGGGTTAAATCTTTAATATCTTCAGCTGAAAACATGTGAATAAGTGGAATTATGTTATGATAATGAGGGTAAATTTTTAGTCATAAAATGTGAGAGCAAGAGGACTATCCATCCTGTCATCATTTTCGCCATTACCCTTCATGTTTTATTTTGTAAATCTAAAGGGTGGTGCATCACCCACCTCTAATTGTTGATTTTAATAAATTGTGTCATACAGGGCCCATTGTAATGAAGACCTCATGTTTAAATCCTTGTAAGGGCGCTGCTTGCAGGTGATTAACCTCAGGAATTCACCAATAATACCTTTAAAAGATTTAAACCTTGGCAAATATTTATAAAACTGGGACCAAAGGGTAGTCCACAAATTTTACTGACAAGCAGATAAGAAGATATGGATAATAAACGATACTTTACTTAATATTAATTTGGGGTTTATATACTTCTTAAATTAAGGAATATCATGGAATTAACCCAAGATAATTGATATGATTATGAAGTACTTAATAAGTTGAAAAATTGTCACTTAATGTGACTAGAGGTAAGTACATGTGGAGCCAGATGGACTTCACGTTTTTTTCCAAATACACATTGATTTGTTTAGATTGCAATATTCTGGATCTAAAGCACTTTCTTGTTTATTGCTTTTGGGCCTATTGGATTTGTTTCAATACACTGAATATAATAAGAAGTTTCTCTACTTCTGCCTCCTGAGTTCGATCCCAGTAATGGACTTTGGGTAGGGGACAATTTTGACTGTGTTGGTTTTGCGCGCCAATGCCCCGAACCGAGATAGCGAATAGCAAAGGCGGTCCATGGATTTCCTGGCCTATCATACGCCGCGCATGGAGGTTTTCCAGGGTTTATCCTCCTTTCCCATTTTCTTCACTTCCCTAATCGGTGCGGTATCATCCTCAAGTCAGCCCACCTCGAATAAAATTAAAATTAAAATATAGTAAAAAAGTTTCACCTTTATTATTTCCTTTATTTTAATCTGAAAAGATATTAATAGACATGCTCCTGATCCAGGTTATTATCTTTTTTCATTTAAAGGCCTGAGTTTTGTTCTTGCAGTTTCTGACTGATCAGAACTCTATAAAATATTTTCATTCTGTTTTTTAGAGATCCCTGATAAATCAACAATTGAGGTATATCTTGAATTTGTAATCATTCACTTAAACTCGCTTAAGCATTCACCTTTAAAGTAATTCTATCTTAGTAGATTTGACTTTCTTCTGTATTTCAATTGGTTAAAAATTTTAATTTTAAAATTTACTCCTTTCAGGTCTATAAGAGGAATTATTTTCTCTTGAGGTTGCATAACTGAACTTAAGTTAGTGTGGGTACTGTTTCAATTTGGTCTGACTAACAATTTAATTTATATTATATTATAATATTTTTATTTTACTTAAATCATCTTTGAATAAAAGTTTTATTCCTCAGGCCTTTCCGCTGATGTCAATAAGTTGAATTATTTTATGACATATTGCCTTAACAACAATGTGAATCTGTCATATTAGTTTACAGCAGATCACCTTACCTCTGTGCACACATTTTTTGTATGTAGCTATTAATTGTTAATAATATTTATTAATATTGTTTGCCTTGAGCCATGACAAGTATATCCAATGAGATTTCTCCCTCTCACCACGCCAGCAATATCCCCCAAAACACCTATTATTAATTTATGAGACTTTATGATGTCATGAATCTGAAACCTATTTAATTGTTATATTTTCTCCGTTGCCCCCATTCCAGTATAAAAAATCACAAAAAGATTGAATTGTCATGGAGCGTTCTGACAGTTATATTTTGACTGGCCTAAAACTTAAGGTGAGTTATCTCCCAGTACCCAAGACAGACTGCTGCGGGCACATCCATCCAAAATGACGTGCTGAAGATGAAGCTACCTGCCATATAGACTGACAAGGGGGTGCCTATAAGCAGGATCGTCTTCCTTTTTTAATAGAAATAATTGCTTAAGACCAGAATCCAGGTTTTTTTGTTTTTAGAAGATTTTTATTCAAGATATAAGATAGAGAAAATTAAGAAAATGGAGAAACAGTGGTATTTGTTGGGATGCTGCTTATAAGCTTGCTTGGGAAAATTGAGATGTGGGCACAACTACTGAAGGGAATAAAATTTGAAACAAGCTGTTGGATTGGGTTCTTAAACCTAATTTGCGACCAACTTGGGTCTGACCACTCAGCCAAATTTGTTCTGGGCACACTATATAAATTTAATTTTTCCATTGCAAGCATGCATATGCTATGGCAGCAACGTTTTGGGTGGTCAGCAGGTTGCTCCCAAGACAAGCCACATAGGGCTGACCCAGTTGGTGGGAAAAAGTTGATCACCCCTATACCTGTTGATTTTGTGTGTGACATTGACACAATGTGGGATCTCAGTTGGTTTGAGGTGTTTTTCATGATTTAACCACCTCCCAGAAAACCCTCAAAATGTTTTTCACCAGCTCGGTGGAGATAATTCTAGGAGAGTCACAGCAACACTCAGGGGGTACGCCGTGACCCACCACTCATCCATCACATGGGCCATATCTCCCTGGGTGGTGAGTGGTACAGATGCCAGCCTCCGCCCCTTTTTTTAGCAGAATGGGACTGCTCCCAATCCAAATGGAGTGGTTACTGTCTGGTTTTTAATATAACCTTTCTTTTAGGAAGGAATGAAGCACCGCCGCCGGGGAACTTAGCTAATGCAATATTCTTATAGGTTTTAATGAGCTTGATGGCCAGAATTTGCAGAGATCTTAAGAAAGGATGTGGGGCTTTAGGGTGTGCCATATAGAATGCTTTCACCAAATTGTGACAATTGGAACAAAAACAAGCACTGACCCAGATGTTTTCAGTATGAAGGGAAACCATTCCAAGTCACCAAGTACTGAACTGAACAGCAGGACCAGTGCAATGCCAAAAATGCATCTACCTAAGATTTGACTGACTCCTCCAAATAACAGGTTCAGTATCATTGGGTGGAGTACTGATAAAGTGCTGTATCTGGAAGGCGTGGAAATCTGGGTGTTTTTTCCAGTGGGTTGGAGCCACAAATGGAAGGAACCATTGCCAAAGTCTTCAACAACCTCTAGGGGACCTGACCGCTTATTTGTAAGCTTCTTTGAGGGGGCTTTGATGTGCAGGTGGCAGGTGTCAAGCGTTACCTGCAAACCTACCTTGAAATTGGGAGCGAGAAGGTGCTTTTGGCCAGCATATTGCTATAGTCAGCAATTGCTTTGTAAAGTGTTCACAAACCAGAGACTGTAGCCCAGCTTTGTTGAGCACTCTCAGCCACTGCGGGAAGCTTGGGATGAAGGGTAGGGAACAAAGAGAAGGAAGTAGCTCTTCAACTTTGCTTCATATGAAGAAAACCCTGTGGAGGCGTGTGAGGTATTATTTTAGGCAAACTGAGCCCTTGAAAAATCATTCGCCCAGGTAACCTGTGCAGCTGTGGTGTAACACCAATACTGCTCCAGGATTTAATTAACGTGTTCCATCTCAACATCCAATGTGGAATGTTATACAGTGGACTGGTGTTAAAAATCTAGGGGCTTTGCTGCTTGTTCACGAATATTAACCCTAAAATTGATAGCTGCAAAGGTTCAATGTTGTGCAATCTTTGAGTTGTCTGATAATATGAATATGACTGATAATAAAGTGAAGACTATTATCCATAGTTGAATAGGTCACTAATGTTAGGTCCAACGCTTGACCAGTATTCCTCCTTGAAATACTCTAGATGTCCTCTCATCATGATTCACTCCCTTATAGGCCTAACTTGAGCCATGATCAGATCCTAGTTTATGGCCTTTCCTGTGGTGACACATGGTCATCAGCAATTCCTGTCTTAGCTCAGCTTCTCTTATCTGCATCCTCAATCCTTACTCTTTATCCAATTAAAGAGTCTCCAATTAAAGCACACAGCAATAATTTCCTTGACGATGAATAGAACTAATAATGAATTCTGCTAAAGTATTGACTTACTATTTATTGTTTTACTAACTTTTTTTACTAATTATTAAGTGTAAGTTCAAGGAAATTTATAGTAGGAAATCGGCACCCAACCCTCAGTTGACGCCTCAGAGATGAATCAGCAGCCATTGCCATTAAATTACCCTTTGCTGTCTCATCAACAATGGTCTTCCCCATCCTATTTATGATAGTGTCATTGGACATCCTCAAGACCTAAAACAAAAAGAGTCAGAAAACGTGTCCCTAATGTTTTTCTACTCAATCCCAGTGAACCAACCATATTTAACAAGTGACCTGCTTAGGTAATGAGACTTGTTACCCATTAAGGCAGGTTGCAAACAAACTGATCAATTTGTCAGTTGCAGGTGGCATCACTCATATTGCAACTTGCTCCTTAAATTCCCAACTTATCAGTGATGAAACCTGACCAATCACAATTGGTACACTTGATAGTTAATCATCAATCAACTATCAGATGCCCCAATTTCGCCAGCAACTCTGCCCAATAAGATCTTAAGAATTACCCATATCAATTCTCAACGGATCCAAACCAGGAAAATTTCCTGAAATCTCCCAAACATTGTTAACCCAAAATCTGGGTCAACTGATGTCCAATTCACTCGTTATAGGGAATTATCCCCTAGCATCTCGTGGTAATATAGACGGCTGAAAATGTGGGAAAAATCCCAACACATCCTTCCTCTTGCATAGATTGCTAGTGAGAATAGGATCAGGAAAGAAGGATACCGCTTCAGACACTAGGTTGAATATTTCCTGAGTTCTAGCGGAGTATAGTCAATTGGTACTCTACCCTGCAAAGGACAACCTTTAGAATGCAGATCTCTTCCTCTTCCTCCTCACTACTGCCTACTCAGAGCATGGTCCCCATGACCTTCTGTCATGCCTGGGAGGATTGAGTTACTCATGATGATATTAATTTTAGGATCCAGTTTTTTTCCCATCAGGGAATATGACTCACTATCATATTCAGGATTCTTGGTCCGGATTCCTCAATTTCATAATTTTCCTCCTTGTCCTTGACAGGAGATTCTTGCCGTTGAAGTTCATTTCTTGGCACAATTAATAATGCTCATTTATATGCACTCTTGTTATCTTCATATAATAACTTCTTGGCTCATATCATTCTTAGTTCTATTCTTGAGAGCTTATCTCAAAAATTTAGATATTAATCTCCCCAAAAAGAGGTTAATTGACTCCAGAGTGGTTAATTATGACTATCATAAAAATCTGACATCCCCCTCTCATCCAGCTCATATGTTGAATTTGGAGTCTTGGTACTAACAACTGCTTGATAGCATATCCGATAAAGACCTTCAGCTCTTCCAACTGATGAGTCAATCTGCACAATGGAACCTCTTCTATGGTCCTCCCAGGACTCATACTCCCAGTCAAGTACCCGTGGCCATTCCTTACATGGAATTACCAGAAATGGTATCCAACCCCAAAATTACCAGGTTAGCAATTGTCTCAAAAAACTTGTGACCAATCCTTCCTCTGTCATCGATTCCTGAGTTAGACTTCAAAAACTCTCCTGGATTTGGCTCCATTTGCAGATTCTCCTACAATCATCGTTGAACCTCTAGAAGCAATGCCCTCTGCTCTCAATTGATCATTCCTTGCTGGATCAGACTTGCTTCCAGAGTTACTTTTCTGACTTAGCAAGTACTACAAACCAGCTGTCCTGTCAACTGACCTGTCGTTGGAAACAGTAAACATTCAGAACTCCTATGAAGAACTGAGGACCCAAGTAACCAAGGCTCTCTTCATATTTTTAAACCCCTGAGATCTTGAAAACATTCTAGATCAAGAATTAAAGCCTATGCTCTTTGCTTTTCCAGAAAAGTTCCTTGAAGTTTGGCCACAAAGCTTCACGCCTCTCCAAGCTTACTGCTCCTTCTGCTTTCACTTCCAAGAATCTTGTAGTCGTCATCTGCAGGATGCCATTCACTCCTTGCACATCTATCTCATTTCTGGAGCATCCTATTGGTATCTTCCCCTGATGGCTTTAATTGGTGACATGATTTGGAAACCCCTGCATAGTATCACTTGCTCAATGCTGGTCAATATGTATAATGTTCTTGATGAAGCCCATTGGCAAGTGCTCAAGACCAATCTTCCAGCTCAATTGCCATATATGGATTACTCAAAGTTATTTGCTGAATGCCTCTTCTTGTTCTGTTGCTTCTCTCCCTGATCCAGGGTATGAGTTTATCAAGTACCAATAATTGCATCTCTTTTTAACTAGTTGCAAAATCACAGGGATCTGCCTTAGCTCCACAAACTTTGCTTCAAGTAGGTCTAGCCCTATCTAGCATCAAATCTAACATAGATAACAACGGTTTTTTCTCCTACTGCTATCCACCCTCCCTCCCCCAACAGGCGACAAAGGTGGAATTATACCCAAGTTAAGGATAACCAAAAAAATTATAAAATGTTTCTTTTTTAAGCGTTTTTATAATTTTTTCCACTAAATTTTTATCAATCTTCTATTTTCTCTTAATTTTTATATGGGACTTGACCTTCATTCAGTTCAGCGGTTTATCTTTATTATTATTCTCCAAACTGGATCCTAGGTATACTTAAACCTAACAGCTTTCTATGGTTCAGAGGTCTTATTTTTTAAGACTTAACCATCTAGTTTGGTTCAGTGGTCCTTTTTGGACTTAACCAATCATCAGAACATAGCCATCTTAATGGTTCAGTTGTCCCTTGGGAATACCTTTCTCATTATTTTTTCATTGATCCTTTACTTAGAGTGCTTACATAGACTCAAGTCACTATCCTTCTATTCAAGAGGATTTTGATGGTATAGGCATCCATTGCTGTCTTGGCAATAATCTTGAATGAACCTGGCCACAATGAATCTGTTTTGTTTCTTATCCCAAAACGATGAATAGCCCAAAAAGCTACTCTTTTGCCCATTCAGTGTTCTAATAAGGCCAGTTGGTTCTTATCATCCATCGTTTTCATTCTGATTATCTTCTATAAGGTTGTATCAAATACATATAATTGCATTTTGATCAAGATATTTGACAATCAATTCAGGTACTGCAAGCACTCATCACCCAATGTTTGTTCTACCGCTGATTATAAAAATGGTGGCAACGTGGCCTTCCTTCCATATAGCAACTCAAACGGCATTTTTTCTGTTGTCATATGATGACTCATGTTGCAGATTAATGTCACCAAACTAAGGTACTTTTCCCATGCAGAAATTTCCCTGTGACCAACTTCATAAGCGTTGCGGCTAGCGTTCCATTGACCTGTTCCACCAGTCTGTTCATCTCCAGCTGGTAAGGTACTGATTTGATTTCTTGGATCCCCATTATTTCATTTATTTGTGGGATCATATGAGATGTAAAATTCTTCCCATTATTGCTCAACAAGACCAGCGGCATCCTTGTCAATATACTACTTGATCCTGGATAAACTTTGCCGTGCTTGTAGCATCTATTTTCACCAGAGCCTTCATCTTGACCCATTTCGCCAGATAGTCAATTGCAACTATGATGTATTTGACTCCCCCAGTACTCATAGTTAATAGTCCTACACATCAATGGACACTATATGCCAAGCAAATCCGGGGTGGACCAGTTGGTATCCAGCCATGTTCTTGTGCGGCTTGTGCAGCTAGCACTCCACACAACAAGCCAGATAATCTGCTACATTGTAGTTGATGGAATCCCAGTAATAGTACTGGAGAATATGATTGGTCATCTTCCTCAGGCCTCCATTACCAAAAAAAATTATGAGCGGCTTGAACAATAGCCACTCATTCCAATAGCTTTTGGAATAGTAATCATACCCCATTAATTGTCTTAAAAACTTATTATCCATGATCTCAGTGTTTGCCATCATTTTTGAAGTGCACCTTAAATTTCTTGGGGCTCATTCCCAATTTCTCTTTTAACCATTTTCTGGAATAGTTCATCCGCCTGCTGGTATATTGTTTAGACCATTGGTAACCTTGATAAGCTATCCACGTTCAGATGAGAAGCTCCAGCTTGGTAAACTTTCTCATAATCATAGGCCTGTAGCTTTAATGCCCATCAGGCCTGTTGTCCTTCCAGTTCTCATAAGTTGTGTAGTCAATGCAATGAGGAGTGGTCCGTCACCACTCTAAAGTGCGTTCCATGGATAACCACCTAAAAGTATTTACAAGGGTAAATGACGGCAAGGCATTCACGCTCAGTCAAGGTGTAATTCCTCTCAGCTGCTGAGAGTATTTGTCTCAAATAGCTACTGGATGTTTGTCCCCAAGTTCATCCAATTTGGCTCAGGATGGCGCATTGCTGTTAAAAAAGCAAAGTTTGTATTATAAATTCTTGATTAAAATTTGGATATTTTAAAATCAGAAAATCTTTTAGATACCGGCATAATTTGTCAAAAGGACTCTGGGCCTCTTCACTTCAAACAAAATCCTTTTTTTGGATCCTTCAATAAATGGAAAAAGGGATAGAAATTCTTGAAAAATCCTATATAAATCTTCTATAGTATCTGACCATTCCAAGGAACACTTGGATATCTCAGACAATCTTCTTACACCCATTTGCTCTATAGCTTCTTTTTCTGGGCTTGTGGCTTCAGTCCACCAGAGTTGATTACAAATCCCAGATATTCCAACTCTTTTTTAAATTAGTGTCACTTCCTTGTCTTGATCTTCAAGTTGGCTGTGGATAGTCGCTTAAAACTTCCTCCAAGTGGTGTAAATGGTCAGTGAATGTCCTACTGAACATTTTTATTGTACAGGTACACCAGGACGCATGAAAGCTTCAGGTCATTTAAGATAGCATCCATGACCATCTGGAACGTCGCAGATACATTAAGACCTTTGGGCATCCTCATTGGTTGATAAAGCCCCTGCACGGTGATAATTGCGCATTTCTCTTGATCTTCTCTTGGTAAATTGATTTTCCCATATCCCAATATTAGATCCATTGCGGATAAATACTTCACTTCTCCCAATCATTCTAATACATCATTGATTTGTGGTAGTGTATACAAATATTTCTTCACAATCTTATTCGGCTTTCAATAATTGATCATCACCCAATTAAAGCCATCCTTCTTCTTCACAATAAGGATGGGACTTGCCCAGAGACTTGATGACAAAACTATAAACCCATGCTTCACTAGTTTGCTAATTTCTTCCTTCACTATCGCTTCAGTCACCATCAACTGTCAAAGTAGTCTCATCTTTATTAGCAAATTTTCCCTAGTGTCAACTTTGTGGATCACATTCCTTGCACATCTTAAATTATGGTCATCTTGAAGAATACTTCCTGATACTTGTCAAATAATCTGAGCACCTCCTCCTGCTGTTTTGCTGTCAGATCAGCGAGTTGCTTTCAATCAACCAATAGACTGATACTCTAGGCAACCCATGCTGGCAATCTCTTCTCATCGTAGGTCCAAAAATCATGAGCCAATTAAATTGATAATTAATATTTTATATCTTTTATATTTTTCTTTTGCAATGGGACTTAACCTACAACTAGGTCAGAGGTCCTTCTTTTCCCCTTAATCCAAAATGGTTCCTAGATATACTATGACCTACCAGTTTTCATGGTTCAGAATCTTATTCTCTTAAGATTTAATCATTTAATTTGGTTCAGTGGTCCTCTTTTAGGACTTTAACCAAAATCTTAGGAGATAACCATTTAAACGGTTCAGGGGTCCTCTGGTAACATTACAATTATTTTCTTTTTGATCCAATACTTTTGATTTTTTAACATTGACCTTCTTCACTATATGACCAACTGCACTGTTTCATTCATTTATAGGCAACACTTGCCAACTTTGGAAATACTCTTAATCGTTTCCATTCATTAGCCTTTAATCCTGACTTGTCATTCGTCCAACAAGTCCTAATTATGTTTCCTATTTCAGCAACTGACTCTTAAGTCTTTGTATCTCTCAAAATTGTGAATTCCTCATTGTTCAAAAGTTCCATTTAATAGTTCTTATCATTTTTCTTTAGAAACAATTTTTGTCATTTGTTGCCATCCAAAATGTTTGAAGTAAATCCACTGATGGCTCTGGAAACGATGCCTAATCACAGTCTTGATATAGCCTCGTTAACTTCATCCAATTTAGTCTTGAATTAATGATCCTCGTCTCCAGCAATCTATGACTCATTGATTGAATATTATTGGGGAAAACGATTCTCTCCACTTTCTTGCAACAACTGTTTCCTGTTTTGACCTCAAACTCTTCATTGGTATTGTAATCCAATACACTGAATTGATTACTTTCCATATCAACTCATTTAATGTCTCATCTAGTTTCTCATCTAAACACCTTGCTCCTTGGGACTATTTCAAATTGACACAATTTCAATTTAAGTTGGTCCTGATGATCCCTGGGACTATTTTGAGCAGACCCAATTTCAACCTGAGTTGGCCCTGCTGATCCTTAGGATTATATCAAGTGGACTAATTTCAACCCAAGTTGGCCCTGCTGATAATCTTAATCTTAAGTTTATATCTGGTGGAACAGTTTTTCTTGCAGCACTAGACAGTTTCATATCACGGCTGAAAGTCCTTTTCCCAAACCTTGAGTATCTTCTTTGACATTATTCGCCGTATAGGGGTCAAATTCATATGTCCAATTCTTCAATTATTTGATTTGCTTCACTAGTTGCTCCATACATGATCTGGGTGAACGCAATTGAACGTGATCCACTTCACATTCCTTTTTCAAGAATAATACTTCTTGAAAAAAATCTCCTTCTTTCTTATTCAATGATCTTGCTTTCCCTAGTAACTCATTGCTAAAATTGGAAAAAACTTTGACTCCTTCCTCATGACATCTTGTACTAGAATCCTACTAAACTAAAAACCTGTAGTGAGCATCAATTGTTAAAAACATAGGGGCTTCACTACTTATTCACAAATATTAACACCTAAAATTGATAGCTGCACAGGATCATGTCGTTCAATCCTCACGTTGTCTGATAATTGATATACAATTGATAATAGCATGAAGACTATTATCTGTAGTTGAATAGGTCACTAATGTTAGGTCCAACGCTTAACCAGTATTTCTCCTTGAAATACTTTAGATGTCCTATCTTCATTATTATTCCCTTATCCGTGTAACTTAATCCATGTTCAGATCCTAGTTTACGGCCTTTCCTCTGGTGACACACAGTCAGCAGCAATTCCCATCTTAGCTCAGCTTCTATTATCTGGGTCCTTAATCCTTACTCTTTTATCCTAAAAGAGTCTTCAATTAAAGCACGCAGCAATAATTTCCTTGACGAAGAATAGGACTAGTAATGAATTCTGTTAAAAGTATTGATTTACTATTTATTGTTTTACTAACTTTTTATTACTAATTATTAAGTGAATTTTCAAAAGACTTATAGTGGATATTTAGCGCCCAACCCTCATTTGGCGCCTCAGCGACGAAATGCAGCTATTGCCATTAAATTATCCTTCATTGTCTCATCAGCATTGGTCTTCCCCATCCTTGTTCAGATTCTGTCATCGGACAACCTTAAGACCTAAAACATAAAGAGTCAGAAAACGTGTCCTTAATTTTTTCTACTTAATCCCAGTGAATCAACCATATTTAACAAGCGACCTGCTTAGGTAATGGGACTTGTTACCTCTAAGGCAGGTCACAAACCAACTGTTCAATTCACTAATTGCAAAAGGCATCACTCGGCTTGCAACTTGCTCCTTAAATTCCCAATTGGTCAGTGGTGAAACCTAACCAATCCCAATTGGTACACCTGATAGTTCATCATTGATTAAAAAGATGCCCCAATTTAATCAGAAACTCTGCCTGATGAGATCTTAAGCATTCACTCAGATTGATCCCTGACAGATCTGAACCAGGCAAATTACCTAAAATTACCCAAAAATTGTTATTTCAAATTGGGGTCAGCCAAAATCCAGCTACACTTTATAGGGAATCATCCCCTAGCAGCCCAAAGTAATCTAGATACTGGAATTGTGTGCAAAAATCCCAACAACTGGCATGGTTGGATTTTCAGGATGACCAAAAAGGGCCGTCCAAAAGCGTGCAGTGAACTGTGGGCCCCTATCACACACAACCTCCTGGAGTAAGCAAACATAAAAAAATGTGGCTGACAAAAGACGAGCTGTTTCCTCTGAGGTGATAGAAGTTGAGCAGGGGATATACAAAGCAAATTTGGTAAACTAGTCTACAACGACCATGATTGTATTGTGGCCATTTGAAGTAGGAAGCTCAACTATAAAGTCAACGGACACTGACGTCCATGTGCCCTCAGCCTGTTGCAGTGGGTGGAGAAGACCTTGTCATACAGAACAGTCTAATTTCACACATGCTCAGGTTATGCAATTTTCTATCCATGCATGGAAGTATTTTGAGATCCCAAGCCAATTGTATGTTTGTTTCACCAAGTTGAGGTTTTTTAGCTCTGGGGTAACCAACCGCCTGTGGATCATGATGATCCTGGATCGCTTCTGTGTAAAGCAGGGGAGGAGCCACAACTGTGACCAAAACATATTTCCTCCCACCCCAATCAAGTAGTGGGAGCGCTTGTGCACTGGATCTGCAAGCTGCACTAAGAGCTTCAAGCCTTCAGGACGAGTCAATTGGTGAGCCAAAACTTGAGCTGACAGAGGGACAGATGGGTCTGGATCTGCTTATAAAATCACAAGTTGGGTAATGGATAAGTTTTGGGTTGGTGAAATTAGTGTGGTAAGCTCTTACTCCTCCGCCTCTGTGGGACATAAGGCAGGATTGCGGCTCATAAAGTTAGTGAAAATTCAGTGACCCCTTTACAACTCATACTTAAAGAGAAATTGCATAGATCTCGGTACTACCAGGCCTGACAGTATGCCAACTTCTGCAGTATATAGAAGTACATAAGAGCTTGGTGGCCCATTTGCAATGTCACCTCATGTGTAGTGCTCTGCAGGAGGTACCACCTATGAGTTTTCGCCATGACGCAGACGTCAACTCCTTATCATAGATAGCCCAGTTCTGCTCTGTAAATGTAAACTTTGTGGGAGAAATATGCTACGGGTGCTTTACTTCCTCATGGTTATGCTACAAGGCAGCTCCCTCTGCCGTGGAAGAGGTGTCACACGTGACAATAAATGGTTTGGTTGCATCTGTGTGTTAAGCACTGGCGACAACGAAAATACCTGTTTGATTTTGTCATATGCCTGCTGGCATTCTGTGGTTTAATGGATTGAATATTTTTGCCATTGAGGGGGTGCAACGGCGCAGCCAATTGTGTGAGGGCGGGAAAAAATTTCTTTAAGAAAATGATGGTGCCCAAAAATCTCTGCAACTGCATTCTGGGTCGTTGGGGTGGGCCACTCAAGGTGGCTTCAAGTTTACAGGGCATAATCCTGTAACCATCTTTTAAAATCAAGTTGCCTAAGAATGGAATCTTATCACAGAATAATTCCACTTTGATGGCTTCAAAAATAGGCCCACCTTAGCAGAGTGGCATGAACAGCCTCCAAATCTACAACATGCTGTTTGGGGGTTGAGGAGTGAACGAGAATATCATCAATGTAAGCAACTGAACACTTGTTGTGCAGATTACCTGGCACATCATCAATCATTTACTGGAACGTGGCAGGCGCGTTCTTTAACCCAAAAGGCATGCCATAGACTGGAATATGCCCCGCTTCATATGGATAGTGGTGAGCCATCCATGATTTTTGGCTACCCATATTTTGTGAAGGCGTTCACCAAATCAAGTTTTGAAAATACTCTTGACTGCGCGATTGCCTGGAATTAATTTGTTCCAACGGAATTGGGTAGGGGCGGGACTGAGAAATTGTTGAGGTGAATATAATCCACACATGGGCGCAGTGCGCCATCAGCCTTCTTTGCAAACTCAATGTGAGAGACTGCCTGAGAGGTATCCTTTAAGAGCCATCCCTTTGCAAGCATTTAGTCATTTCACACATCCAAGGCCGCCGTTTCTTCCACTGCTTGGGGATATAGTGTGCAATTGATGTTAACTCTCTCCACTGTCATGAAGAACGTAATATCTTACTTTAAATGTAGCGGAAGTAAGCAGCTTATTATGTATAAAGTTCCCCTTATATGCCATCAGAGATGGGGTTATCAGGAGGCAATTCCATGGGTGTAGCGAATGTTGAAATGGTACCTTTGTTTCGCGCTTTACCTAAAGTTTCAGGAAGCAGAAGCCCATCATCACCCTGAGCATTTTCAAAAGAGTAATGTGTTTGAAGCCAAGTCAGTCTTTACTTATTGGAGTATCCACCAACCCACCCCAAAGATAAATGGGAATACTAGGTCAGACATGGCTGAGAACTAATCACAGAATTAAAATTGCCCACTCGGAATGGAACCTGACGACGCACCTTGTAAGATGACTGTACAGCAGAAGTTGAAACCAACATTTCCAAACCAACCTCCAAGTCCAATTCCAGCTGATGAGACTTCAAACTCATGGAATCCCTACCGCCCTAATGTCTACCAGGGCCTTTATGACACCCAGTGGGCGCCCAGATGGATTTTCACTTGTAGCAGGAAATAGGCATGGTCCTGCTTATAGGTAAGTATTTTTGGTATTGTTGAACAACTGGCAGTAACCAATGGAAGGAGAAGAAAATCTGATACAAACTTATTATGGCTTGCCCTGGTGTCGTTGGCAGACAATATTAAGCGCAAATTTGGATCCTGAATGTCCTGCCCTACAGGGCAGGTTTGAGTTGAACTCTGCTAACTGGAAAGAAATAAAATGCTTTTTTTGAAAAAACTCACACAACATCCCATCCAGAGGGAGTTAGAGAGGGTAGAGCTATGGGTCGCTCCATCATGTCATGGAGAGTGCTGATAATTATAATTAGACTGTCCTGAAACTCAAGGTGAGTTATCACCCAAAACCCAAGCCAGAATACTGCGGGCACAGCCATCCAAAATGCCATGTTAAAGATGAAACTACCAGCCATGAAGACCAACCAAGGGGAGCCTATAAGCGGGATAATCTCTCTTTTTAATACAAATATTTGCCTAAGACCAGAATCCAGGTTTTTTTGTTTTTAGAAGATTTTTATTCAAGATATAAGATAGAGAAAATTAAAAAAGGAGCAACAGTGGTATTTGTTGGGACTGCTGCTTATAAGCTTGCTGGGGAAAATTTTAGATGTGGGCACAACTACTGAAGGGAAAAAATGAAACAAACTGTTGGATTGGGTTCTTAAACCTAATTTGCGACCAACTTGGGTCTGACCACATAGCCAAATTCGTTATGGGCACACTTTTTGAATTTAATTTTCCATTGCAAGCATGCATTTGCTATGGCAGCAACGTTTTGGGTGGTCAGCAGGTTGCTCCCAAGGCAAGCCACATAGGGCTGACCCAGTTGGTGGGAAGAAGTTGATTACCCCCATACCTGTTGGGGTGGGTGTGACATTGACACAATGTAGGATCTTGGTTGGTTTGAGGTGCTTTGCATGATTTCACCACCTTCCAGAAAACCATCAAAATGTTTTCCACCAGCTCAGTGGAGATAACGCTGGGAGAGGCACTGTAGCCCTCAGGGGGTACTCCGTGACCCACCACTTATCCATCACATGGGCCATATATCCCTGGGTGGTGAGTGGCACAGGTGCCAGCCTCCGCCCCTTTTTTGAGCGGAATGGGAATTGCTCCTGATCCAAATATAGTGGCTCCTGTCTAATACTTACATTAGTCCCCAAAGTTTTAGACCACTGATTGCTACCATTTTCCAGATAGTTATTCACTGCTCTGTATCCTTCAGTGCAGTTTATTATGATTGGATGTGAAAAGTGATAAAGATATATTCTTAACCTTTTTATAGAGAGATGTGTTTTGTATAAAAATGATAAAATTCTTTATCATTTTATCAAAGGATAATATATTCATAAAGTTCCTTTTGTTCTCTAGTAAAAAGTAGCCAACCTGTGCAGTTTTATATTGATATCTAAGCACTGAAAGCAACATTAGTTTCTCAGCTAGGCGCCACTTTTGATACTCTGTCTTTTTCTATAAAGAACCCTAAAAATGTTAAACTCTGACAACAATTGTTGGGGTGACCCGCCATATATCCCTTGTGATAAACTGGACTATAAGGAGTCTCAGACAAGTTGTGTTATCATGGGTTTATTTTCTGATGCTTCATTTTAAAATGAAACGATAGTTTTAGTGACTGAGGAGGATACCTCTTTGACCTCACACTGCCTTAACGTTTTTAATATACCAACAGGAGGAGCAGCTTCCCACTATCAATGATATATATCAGGAGATATAGGTATTGTAGTCAATACATTGGGCAAGTTGACCACAACTGCCTCCATAGATTCATTGTAATTAGAATCTTTACATATCCTAGTCCAGTCTCAAGGATAGGAAATATTTAATTTAATTTGTCTTGGTTAAGTCTATTTGAACACAGGAAAAGGATGTCCAAAAATTTATGGGGAACATCACCAATTTCTTGCATTTTAAAACGAATCTGCAAATCTTTAAACATGCTATTTGTAAGTGTAGACAGAAGCATAACCAAGGCTATATCACAGATTCTAATTACAATGAATCTATGGAGGCAGTTGTGGTCAACTTGCCCAATGTATTGACTACAATACCTATATCAGCTGCTACTATTAGCCTTACCATGGCAGCCGCCGCTTCTGTTAGTTCTGGCCACCAGGACGCCAATAATTGTAATCTAGTGATTTGTCAACGTTAATATGGCACATTTTCATCAAGTTGACCCGGTTAACCTGCCCAAATTTAGTAAGCATGGAAATATACATACTTTTATATGCTTGTTCAAGATTGCACTAGGAAATACCAATGAGCAGACCAAAGTGGCTATGCTGATGAATTTTTGGACCCTTATAGTTAGGAATTAGCATTAACAAAGATATATGAAGCCTGTATGTCATACCTTAACGCCAAAACATTACTGTTGATGAGTTTCTTGGAGCGGAACCAATGATAAAATGGTTAACTTCTCTCCTGTCTATCAACTTTAAATCCTTCAATAAAGGTTTTGGTCTTTTCTGATAACTTTTACTTTGAGGCTCAAACATTGTATGGGGCCAATGTTCTGAGTCATTATGACGCAAATATCACTTTCCATCACTTCTGCAAGCCTCATGAGAAACTGTATTAGGTCATTTTAACCATTAAGTTTCATTACACTATTTACAATTTAGTAAATTTCCTACATTGCTGCGCCCTTACTTTTAATGCTTTTAATACAAAGACTCTCAAGAAAGAGTCAAGTATTCATCTATTGACCTTGACCACATACAAGGATATGTGAAAACATCTGGTGATTTAGACTAGGGAGTATTCTACTTCCACAAAAGCTTTGAAAACCCTAGTGAATAACCTAACATAATGGAACACTGCCTCACTGGTGGAATATCCCCTATGAATATAGCAAACAAGTTTTCCACGCCTCCTTGGCCACAGGAAAAAAGAATTTATATTTTCTTACTTGATTCAAGCAGATACTTTTGGCTTTAATATGCAAACAGCTCAGATATTCATGTCAAGTGTACTTATATTGACCTCAGCATGTACAGCATTTTAGTTTGGCAATCTTGGACAGCGGAGTGCTTATTAACATAGTTTCTTTAATATCAATGAAGAAATTGAAGACTATATTATATTGTCCACTGCAAAGAATATGTGACCGCGGGACCTAATGTTACTACCTCATTAGGAGCGTATAGCTTTTGCCACTGGAGTTGTATATGAGTGTAGTATGCTCTGGCACTCATTTTAACTCATAGCATTTTTAAGCTAGTTATTGATACCTCCATTATGAGAAATATAGGACATAAAGCCAACTTTGAGAACATTACTTTGGATGTAAGACAACATGTTTCATTGTAATAAACTAGGGAATCACCATATGATAAATGTGGCCTGGTGTGTGCAGTTATTAAGCATTCTGTTAACATTTAATGTTGCTTTGATGACACTGGATGTTTCTATGACGCATGGCCATAAAACCAATCTTGCTATGTTTATTCTAAAAATTTCTCATCAGGTTTGTACTGTATACTAGTTGAAAACATGTAATGTGCCCTTGCGGCTTCCAGAGCCAAAGGAGGTTGAATCTCCACCCCCAGCTTGAGTACATATCTCAACCTCCCCATAATTTTGGATGTTGAATTTAGTGAGCGTATTATTACCATTGTGGATTGAAGGTTGCTAATTCACCTTAAATTTACTTCAGCATGCTTTAAAGTCCAACAGAATCCTTCTATGCGCTGGATAAAATTATACTATTAAACTGGGCTGCCATGCCCTTGTTGGATCGGATATTACTCTACAAATTACTGATGGGGTGAACAGAAGACTCCTTCTTCCAATCCGCTGATCCATAAGGGGTCCCATTGCCGCCTCTGGTGCTATTTTTCCTCACCAGGGAAAATATGGTGTCTTTGGAAAACACCTACCTTTACTGGTGCATATCAAAAAGCATCAAATAAATTTTTTATGTGATACAGGGCCTAACGGCCTCATCATCTTAGTCATTATATGACCCCCATTCACCATTGCTGTTATTATTGGTTAAGTGAGGGAAATGTTGCAATTTGATATGACCAACCATTCATTATATCATATAATTAATATATTACTTAAATCTTTATTTTTAGACAAAGGTTTTGATTTCTAAGTTCTTGTAGCAAATGTCAATCTGTTTAATTACCCTATGACAGTTTGCCTTGATGAAATGTCAATCTGTCAAATTATTTAGTGGCAGATAACTTTTATACCATGACTACATTTTATATATAGCTATATTTTTGATAGGATTAAAATCACTATAGTTTTTCCCTGGGCCACGACAAGGATAGCTACTGAACTTTGATTCCTTCTCACTCCACAGGCATTATCCCCCAAATCATTTTAATAAATATATGAGGCTCTGCGGCGTTGTAAATTGAATCCTAATTTAGTAATTATTACTATTATCCCAATTGCTCCCAAAATGGTGTTAAGAACAATCATAGAATTTTTTCAAATTTCTAGCCAATGGTTGCTACCTTTTTCCTGAATAGTTATGTACTGCCCAGTATCCTTAAGCATAGATTATGATGTGAGTTAAAAAGTGAAAAGGATTTTTTGACCTAGCTTGTAGAAAGCTATGTAATAAAATCTTTGATGGTAAAATTCTTTATCATTTTAATTTAGGGCTACTGTCTTCATACAGTTCCCTTTATTTTTTTATTAAAAGTAGCTGACTTAAGTAGTTGTATATTGCCTCACAAGTGCCAAATTGCAACAGGGACAAAATTCAGAGCTATTTTTTATTCTCTATTAATTATGACTAGAAAAAAATGGAGCAATTCAAACCATTTGATATCTGGATATTTTTTCTCAGAAAAACAAACATCCATATGTTTTAGCCTCCTAGACAATAAACAACATTCACTTGATCAACCTCTTCCTTGAAACGCTCATTCTATACAAGGTGTCTTTTTTCAAGTTCCTCTTACAAGCAGATCTAAATAATGGCTGATGGTAATGCTGTTCTTAACTTATTCTAGACGTTTGAATAGAGAGAATTTCAAAAAATAACCATTATTTTAAATGTAAAAGACCTCTAAGATTCTGTAATAAAGACTAATTCACGAATTTAGGATAAAGTATTTTATACTCTTAGTTATACTTAAGTGATATGAGTGCAAAATAAGAAATATGGGGTATTGTCAATGTGTTTTCTTTTTAAGAAATAAGTAAAGAGCGCTTCTGCATCTTCTTCTTTTCAGAGTCCAAATGACTCATGTTTTTGGTGAGGAGCTTCTTCTCATTGTGGTTACATCTGACCAGGATGTATGGCATCTCCTTGTTCAATCTCCACTTCCTAGTCATGTGTGGTGATCTCATTCTTTACTAGTTGATCTTAGCCCTTTTTAGTATTATAAATTCAATTATTTGGTAATGCCATCTCAATGAGTCTAGACTCTGCATTCCATTAATTTTAGAAACTGGATGTACACAAAAATATTAGTATTAAGATTAGATGATGGTTTGCAAATGGGTTAAAGTATAATTGCCAGTGTATTCATCAACTGCAATCATCAAAGGCATTAGGATTAATTGTGTCATCATTAAAGCTGTGTGATTATTTATGGTCTTCTAGGGTATATTAAGTCCTATATAGTCACCACATATGTATTAGACTAAGGCAAATGGGGGTATAAAAGTGCTTTGTCATGCTGAAAATTTTTCTGTCCATTGTGGACTATGAAAGGGGAGTAAAAGCTCTCATCTGAGACTTTCAAATTTTCAATAACATTGATTCTGGTATTTTATTTAAAAGTATTCGAGGTGGGTCAACCTTGGGACAAATACCACACCGAGAATTTTTCTAGCCAGTACAGGTTTCGAACTTCTGGTATTTTATTTAATTAGCAGTTTATCTTCCTAATGGCGAGGAATTATTATCTAATGTACTTATGATTAACTAAAAAACATGGTTTACTAAAAAAACGTGAATTAAGGTTATAATTTACATCTCGTTGTTGAGAGAATTTTTAATGTAATTTTAGTTGAGTTTTAAAGGTCTTCATATTATCACCCATAATCAGATGGTTATCCTGAATGTTAATCAAATAATTGAACAGTATCTATAATCTATGTGGTATAAAGCAGTATTAACTAAGTAGAATGGGTTAGATTAGCTCATTTTTTATGATCATCATAAACCCTCTACTGGAATGGAACCGTTTTTGCTGATCACCAACAAAATCCAGTAATGTAAACTGTTAGAAAACTCTGACGTTACCCAG
The DNA here is from genome assembly GCA_022478985.1 of Massospora cicadina. Taxonomy (NCBI): domain Eukaryota; kingdom Fungi; phylum Entomophthoromycota; class Entomophthoromycetes; order Entomophthorales; family Entomophthoraceae; genus Massospora; species Massospora cicadina. The sequence goes on from JAKSZP010011937.1 coordinate 174,412, forward strand.
AAGCAGATAAACTCATTCAAAAAACTCAGGTTACTATTAAAACCTCACAAAAAATATAGCCAAAGAAATGTCACAACATTATAAACGTGTTTATTCTTGAAGTTTAAAAACTCCTGAAAAAGGGACTGGGATCTTTAAAATAAAAGAATTATGAAGTAATAGAAGATAAACAACAAACTAGGAACCATAGCTTTAGGTCATACAGGGTTTTAGTTTACTACAAATTGGACTACCAACAAGAATTTAGTTTCAAAAGCTCATCCAGTTATCATGTAGCCAAATATAACAGATTTTTTAGCTTTTTTAAAAAAACCTGCACCTTTAATACTAAAAAGATTAAAAAAACCCACATATAAAGTAGAGGAAATTCTAAATACTTGATTAATAAGAGAAATAGCTATTTTGGGTAAAAAATATGTTAGTTATCCACATAATTACTCTACTTGCAAACCTTAAAAGTTTGCTTTAAATGCTCAGACCAGATTTAGGAGATCTTACAAGATAGTGGTATTAAAATGATGGTTGTATCACCTGCAGACACACTATTTATCTTAATAAATATAAGCATGAGATTTCAAACTTGACTACCTGTAATGAAATTCAATTGATAGGTAAGCTAAATCTTTTTTTACAAAAAGCTCCACACCAAATTTTTAAGTTATTATATTTGAGATTAAACTCAGAAATGCCAACTGCAGAAGTGACTTGAACTAACTTAAAAACCAGATAAAATGGTAAATTGATTTTATAAAAGTTTTAGATGTTCTGTTGCCTCAAATAAGTATAACTCTACTATTTCTTAGTTATGGCTTTAAAACATATTCACTCTAAATGCTCTTTTAATTAGCATCAATAAAGCTAAAAATTGATATTTTCTTGGAAATCTTTGGCTTATGTTCTTATGAATTAAGAATAAAGCAATTCATAATATCACTCTGATTTTGATAATTATTCGAGGTGGGTCGACCTTGGGACAAATATACCACACCGAGAATTTTTATAGCCAGTAAAGGTTTCAAACTCAAAACCTGCACTTAGGGTGGAAGCAGTTTTACCTGCTCCGCTAACCATCCTTTTCTGATTCTAATAATTAAAAAGTAAAGATTTTTACTTAGCAATAGATATTGATATTAAGTAAAGTCAGTATAAAAACTCTTGCAAAGCCTAAATTAAAGTTGAGGTCTGCTTTTAATTATCAAGGTAAACAATTTCAGATTTTCTGGACTCTTTTTAAGTCCAGAAAGAAATTACGTGCTCAGGCTTAAACTCAGACTTTATTATTCATGTAGAATCCACCTGGCTACTACAAATAAACTCATTTGTGGATCATAAGTACTTTCCCATACATGCCGCTAAGTTTTATAAAGAATTATCATTGATATTTGACTGTAATATTCATTCCTTAATATCAAATTAGTCAATGTGGCAATATAATTCAATTATGCATCATCTAGTTGTAATGACAATATATCAGATTTTACACAACTTAACTAACTCACTGTTTTATTATATTATGGAATGATAAGATGCGTTATATTTCTTAACAGTATTTATCATCTTGCTTTAAATTTAGTGTTGGTAAATAGGAATATCAGCATCATTATGTAATTTTTACTAATTTTTGCCATATAGAATTTAAGTGTTGCATTACATAGTTTAAGATGCATTATCATATGGTCAGATTTTCCAAGTAGATTTAGAAAAGATCAATTAAATACCAATCAACATATAAAAATCATGATGGAAGTTTTTTTACCTGAATCTGATAACCTTTCTTATAGCTAACTAAACTTTATACACTTCTCTTTCATAAATATAATGCTGACTTATTTCTTTATCAGTTTATAATTTTACATATATAACAGACAATGTCTTTCACTTTTTAGTGTTAGACAATTAGAAGTCTGATACTGTTAAAGGAGTGATTTGGAGGTAAATACAGATAATATTGGCCTGAAGAAATTGGTATATTACCAGTGGAACCCCTCAAATTGGGATAATCCTTTTGCTAACTCTCCTCAGCCAAAATGCTTATTTGTTGGTAGTCAGGTTGTACTGACCCTGCAGTGGAATCATACATGTTATTCTGAGGTCCATCAATTTAACTAACTAAAATATTAAATATTTGCCCCACAAGTTCATCTTGCCCACTACTAACACACCATCTGCACTTGCATTGAAGTGAGGCAAATCTTGAGAGATCTGATAGGTCAAAAGTTATTAATTCTAAATTAAGCAACTTACCCACTTATAATGAATTCCTTGGCTCCCTTACTTTGAGCCTCAAACGGCTTTAAATACTAGACAGTGAGAAATTAGTGGGTCACTTCTTGAGTCTCCAGTTCACCTTAATAATACCTCATAAAATCAACCATTTTAATTATCTCAAAGTTTTGTTAATTTTATATGTCATTTGATATCCTCTATAATTCTATCCCAGAAGTTGAGAGAATACTTCTTTTGCAAAATAATTTTTAAATCAGGGGCTAAAAAGAATCAGCGAGCATACCACCTGCTCTGTTTCCAATAAGTGGTGCCCACTACGGGGGTCAGCTGTGCACCACAAAATAAAAATTAAATAAAATGAAGGTTGGTGGGAAAAGTGTTCAACACAACCTCGCCGCAGCATTTCATCCCATGTTAGCTGCTTTAGAGAAACAGCTAGCCAGTTCTTTGTCTCACCAAAAAAGGCTTGAGCAGCACTATTCTCCAGGCCCTTATGGGGACTTCCCTTTCATTTGAAAACTCCCCTAAAAGACAAGTTTAGCATAGGAGAGGGTAGCTTTGCATATTTCCTGTCCGATTATGAACCAGTGATTGAGGTAAAACTGAGCATCAGAAGGTCAAGTACCTCTTTCCCTGCCTGATATGGATGGCTCAGAAAATAATGGTTCCAAACATTGTCGCCCTTAGTGCCTGAGCGTAGTTAGGCAGGCCCTCATTGATGAATTTGGCTCCATGCAGTGTTTGAAGAGAAAGAAGCAGGCCTATATGTGCCTCAGCATGAAAACTGGAGAATCTCTTGCCACACTTGTTAATCAATTTTATGGTGAAGCAAAGCCCTTGGTGCTTGCAAAAATACTACCATTTGATGATACTCTTGTCACCATTTTTACTAGCTTAGCTTCTCACCCTTATATAGCTGGCATCTTATCTCCATTAAACACCACCTCAGGATCATCCGTGATTAAAGGAGGTTAATCTAGAGGTTGTAGATATATATAACGCTAAAGTTACTTCTGGTGTAGGGTCAACCCTCCAGTTCTAACCATTGGGGATTTCTCAACCATATCTCTGTAATAGGAGGCTATGATGATCCCTATGGCCCCCCTATGCTGTTTACCACCTTGAGTCCAGCACCTGAGGTGCAACTCAAACCTGATCTTCCTCCACCCTGCAAACCTGATGTTCCTAAACTAGTAAGTCAGAGTGCAATACCATCTGTGGGGCAGCACTCCATTCCACCACCTTGTCATAGGGATCATTTTTGCCATCTAATGAGACTCTGCTCTGCCTCAAGCCCTCCGCTGAGAGGCCTCTCCAAGTGGCCCCAAAGGCTTCTCCTAAGCTTAAAACCCCCTCTCAGGAGACATTTGTACCCTTCAAGAATGGGTTCAAGGACCAGGTTGCTAAAGCTAAACCACCTGCTTCTATAATGCACTCAGCTTCTGATTGCCCCAAAGTATCAGGGAAATGGCATATGAAGTTTAGACTGGCCTGCCAATTGGGATGCAGAAGCACCCAAAAAGTAAGACAGAATGCCAAAGGCATTACCACTCAAACAACGTTGTATGGCGCAGGAAGAAGGGAAACAAGTGCAAGTTGATGTGAGGCAAGCGTAAAAAGAGACCCAGCAATGAACCAGGCTATTATGACTCCAGACCTTGTGGGCCTTGCTTCAGGGAGTTGCACTATCAGACTAGCTGCTTTAAATACTCCATGAGAGGGTTTGACACAAAAGCAGAGGTGAGGGGGCACATCCTCACATAAAGTAGAGATAAATGAGCCCCCAGGATTCTGATATCCTGTTAGCAGATGGTTTTAATGACTTTATTAAATTCCCAGAAGTTTTTTACTTGATAGACCCAGTTTACTATGAAGAGAGCTATTGTGACTACCATGACTGGTGTTAGATTTTGATGGTTGACTTGAAAATAAACCCTTTTGAGAAAACCATCAATGCTGATAGATTACTTCCATTGATGGATCCTTTTTTTTAGTACTAGATGGTACCATTGATGGATCCTTTGATCCTCCTGATTCATCTGCATAATCTGATAAATCAGATTCACCTCATAACTGCTCTAATTGCATCTGAGGTGCCCAATTATTGTAGCTAATAATAGCTATGATATTATTATTATGGTCAATTATGGGTACACTTGGGTGCAAAGTGGTCCCATGGCATTAACTAAATTACACCTCCTAAATAGTGCATTAATCTTAATACACCAAGGGTGAAGTTGGGTTCAATTAATGAAATTGATAATTAAGCACTTAAACATAGATGTCCCAATTATGGGTATAATTAGTGCTATAGAGAGGCCTGCTAACATCCTGAATTGGGGTGCATCATCTTTTATGATCATATATTTTTTATTCCTCATTTATTGTTAGATGTCGAGTTATGACGTAGCTCAAATCAGGAATATTTTGATGTTGAGTTCAAAACACAAAGCTGTCCCAATTATGAGAGTAAAATTGCCTTCAATTGGGATGAAATGATTGTTATTTTTAGTCAATTAATGGGCCAAATCGACTTGGGGATAATTCATGATTATTGCCATGACCATCAGAGGATTGGTATAATATGAAAGAACTCATCTAATAGATGAGTTTGGCCAGGAGATGCCTGAGAGGTATGTAATACTGGCACCTGGCTAATTAATAAAACATCAATTAATCATTATTTACTAGTTTATTGATCATTAATAATTACTGTCACTTAGTTTATTAATTATTATCCATCTGTTATCTGTCTGATATTTGTATCTGTTGCTGTTACATCTATATTAGATAGTTGTGTGTATTTATTCTTCCCAAAGAGAAGTACATAGTTTCCTGCCAGAGAAGTAGTCCCAATTATAGAGGAATAATTTCCTGATTTTGTACAAAGATGGAAGATCTTGTATTTGTTGGTGCATTAGACTTAGAATGGTGAAAATACTGGAGTTACTTGGCTATTATTGAGGATTATTGGAAAATCTACTTCCCAATTATGAGCAGGAGTTTCATTTGAGAAGCAAGTTTATATCCTTGATTTTATTGTTAAGTTATTTTAGCTTGCACCATCAGCTGAAAACTTAACAACTGGTATTGACTAGCCAATGTAGGGGCTGATAGGCCACAACGTTAATGCTATCAGGAGCTCAATAAGAAAAATTTTATTAGGCTTAATAATTTGGGAACTCATGTGGAATATAATTGTAAAACGAAACTTAAGAACTTGACCAACAATTTCATCAGTACAATGCAACTGATTAAATAGAGTTAAATTTTAATAGCATGTCAAAGCATAAGATTGCGGCCCTCACATTTCACCTAACCCAGAGAATTTTCTATGTAGGGGAAAAAACTTCAATCTAAACTGACATCAAAGGAAATGGTGGTGGGCCAAGTACCTATCAGTTTGGCTGAGAATACCTGATTTAAGGCTTCACTGCGTTTCTGATAGATAATGTGACGGTATCTGGCCTGATAGGCAGTGGGAATCCCCCAAGGCCACCCCACATAGCGGCAGTCCAAATTGTCAATACTGGGCTCCCAAGGCCCAGCCTGCCACCAGCCCTACACCACTCGCCCCCATATGTGGCTGTACCAATTCTGATTAGTCCTGTCCAAATGGAGGCCTTGCCAGGCACACTGGGCCAAGGTGCGGTGCACCAGCCTCTGTCACCTCAGGCTTCTGGGAAGAGGTGCCTCCCTACAACCTCTCTAGCGCCTCAGGGTCAACAGGCCGAGGTGTGGCTAACCAGCCTCTGTCACCTCAGGCCACTTTGCTCCCCACACCAGGGTGGGGCCACTCCAAAAAGGTCTCAGTGCATCCACCCCTTTCTAAGGCACTGCCATCTGCTCCAGACTCCTTGCTTTTAAATAAATAAATTTAAATAAACCAATTTCAGCAAAAGCGGCCTTTATTGAAAGTGGACATGAAGTTGGAATAGAGTTCCAAAGTGAGGGCCATATGGGCTGACCTTGCTTTGAAATAATTCCAAAAAAGGCTAAAGGAATTGTGTTATAAGGGGCACAAAAGCTTCTGAAATTGGTGGCATAAGCAACTTGGTGGCGAAACAGGGGAACCTTAGAATGACAATCCCAAAAATGATTTATTTAAAATTATTTTGCTATTGACCCAAATAGGAAAATCCTACTTGGAATAACGGAATTGCAACTATTGACATACATGATCCCATAATTCCCAACCTTATGTGATTCATGTACAATTGTCAATTGTTACACTACCCTTTACTAAAAATGGGAACACCAGCGGATTGGGATCTTAACTGGCAAGGAAGGCATGCAGCAACCAACGACTTTTTTGACAGAAGACCTTTTTTGCGAGCAGCTTAGGGGTATCAACTGAAAATCCAGAGCCCCCTTATCAAATCAATGAGTTCTCTGGAGGTCTCCTGGTGGGCACAAGAGGCCATCGACTGCCAGCAGTCTGGCCCACCCCCCTCCCCATCCCCTTCGTTGGAAGGCCCTACAAACCAACAAAAGGGACTGATGGCATGTGGCGATGCTTGGGACATTGACCATGGCCATCTTGCAGGCTGCCTGATACCACAGCCCGCCAAGGTAATGTTACTTTGGAATCATGTCAAGACTGGGCTCCCAAGGCCCAGCTCACCACCAGCCCTACACTACTCACCCCATATGTGGCCGTACCAACTCTGATTAGTCCTGTCCAAATGGATGGCCTTGCCAGACACACCGTGCCAAGGTGCGGTGCACCAGCCTTTGTCACCTCAGACCTCTGGGCAGAGGCGCCTCCCAAGACCTCTATATGCTCACAGGGTCAATGGGCCAAGGTGCAGCCAACTGGCCTCTGTCACCTTGGGCCACTCTGGCTTCCCCTCTAGCCAGGGCAAGACCTCTCCAAAAGGAGCCTGGCGCATCCACCCCTTTCCTGATGCACCACCATCTGCTTCCAGAACTTGCTTCAAATAAATTAAATTTAAATAAAACAGGTTCATCAAAAAGCAGCTTTTATTAAAAGCGGACTCATAGTTGGAATAAAATTTCAAAGTGAGGGCCTTTGGGGCTGACCTCACTTTGAAATACTTCCAAAAAAGGATAAAGGAATTTTGTGTAGAAGGGGCGCAAAAGCTTCTGAAATTGGTGGCTAACAGGCAACTTGGCAGTGAAACGGGGGAACTTCAGAATGACAACCCCAAAAATGATTTATTTAAAATTATTCCACTATTGACCCAAAAAGGAAATCCTACTCAGAATAACGGAATTGAAACTATCAACATACATGAATCCCATAATTCGCAATCTTATAAAATTGTGTACGATTGTCAATTGTTACACTACCCTTTACTAAAAATGTAAACACCGGCAGATTTGGACCTGAACCAGCAAGGCAGGCAACAGCAACCAACAACTTTTTTGACTGGGGACCTTTTTTGTGAGCAGCCTGGGGTTTCAACTGAAAATTAGAGCCACTGGATAAAATCAACATGTTCTTTGGAGGTCTCCTGGCAGGCACAAGATGCCATTAATCGCCAGCAGTCTGGCCCACCCCCAAGCTCCCCATCCACTTCATTGGAAGGCCCTACAAACCAACAAAAGGGACTGATGGCATGTGGCGATGCTTGGGACATTGACCGCGGCCATCTTGCAGGCTGCCTGGTACCACAGCCCGCCAAGGTAAGGTAACTTTGAAATCATGTCAAGAATGGGCTCCCAAGGCCCAGCCTGCCACCAGCCCTACACCACTTGCCCCCATATGTGGCTGTACCAATTCCGATTGGTCCTGTCCAAATGGAGGCCTTGCCTAGCACACCAGGCCAAGGTGCGGTGCACCAGCCTCTGTTGCTTCAGGCTTCCTGGCAGAGGTACCTTTCTACAACCTCTCTAACGCCTCAGGGTCAACGGTCTGAGGGGTAGCTAACCGGCATCTGTCACCTTGTGCCACTCTGGCTCCTCACACCAGGGCAGGGCCACTCCAAAAAGATCTCAGCGCATCCACCCCCTTCCTAAGGCACTGCCATCTGTTCATGACTCCTTGCTTTTAAATAATTAAATTTAAATATAACAAGTTCAGCAAAAGTGGCCTTTATTGAAAGTGGACATGAAGTTGGAATAGAGTTCCAAAGTGAGGGCCATCTGGGCTGACCTTGCTTTGAACTACTTCCAAAAAAGGCTAAAGGAATTGTGTGTAATAAGGGGTGCAAAAGCTTCTGAAATTGGTGGCATTTAGGCAACTAGGTGGTGAAACAGGGGAACCTTAGAATGACAACCCCAAAAATGGTTTATTAAAAATTATTCCGCTATTGACCCAAATAGGTAAATCCTACTTGGAATAACGGAATTGCAACTATTGACATACACGAATCCCATAATTCCCAACCTTATGCAATTCATATATGATCATCAATTGTTACACCAATGGGTCATAAACGGGTTCAGGATGGCCAACCCACCCGTGCCCAGTCGCTGGGGCGTTTGTTTGGCCATGTGGGTACATAGATCAACAAATCAGATTTTTGATATGGGTTTTTGAGCTATCAGTAACAGTCTTAGATGGAGGTACATGCCTGTTGGGCTTTGTTCCTGAAGATATTGAGGGGAATTCAGAGTTGTCAACCTCATTGCCTAATGGCTTGATGCCATTGGCAATTTAAACTGAAAATATATTTCTTGACCCATTCCAACTTTAAGGTATGCGCTGTCAGCTTTGTCCCCATAGATTTTGAAGCAAGTTTTGAACCAATGACATTTTAATTGACCCATTACCATGGTCAAGTGTTCCTGAGGATTTGACACCTGATTCCACATCTACTTAGTGTGAAAGCCCGTTGTGCCTTGTTACTATTGGTACAAGTCATTTTGACTTCAATTTCAAGTGCTCAGCACCATCGACATCATAAAGGTAATTCAGCTTATGGAGGTGGAAGTTTCCAATGATTTAAGCGCTTTTTCTCAATTAGCCATATTAATTTGGCTAAGGCAAGTGTGGGGACTGGGGGAAAATTTCAGAGGGATAGCTGTTACACAGCGCTCATCTATCACATGGTCGAGATCACCCTGTGTGATGAGAGGGACAGCTGCCCTCTTTGCACCCTTTTATTAGTAAATGGGAAAACTGCCCAGTGCAAGCAGATGAGTCGCTCCCACAGACTTACATTACCCTTTCCTTTTTGCCAAAGAAGGGCACCACCGGGAAACTGTGTGAGAGATTCATTTTTCTGAGCCTTGAGCAACTTGATGACCATTAAAGTAGCATTTTTTGAGGGAGGATGGGGTGCATCTGGGTGGGGAATGTGAAATTCCTCAACCAGCTCTAAGCAATTTTCACAATCTTGACCCAACTGTACTCATAGGCTAGATAGCCCTTCCAAGTGAAAAGATATAGAAACAGACCATTGAGATCTTCAGGATGATAAAATGCTCTCCGCTTCAGTCTCTTATACACCCTCAATTACTATTGGCTCAGAACTTGAGGGGATTGCCCCCTTGAACAGGGACATGTGAGATAAATGGAAAACAGGGTGTTGCTTACAGTGAGGTGGCAATTTCAAACAAAAAGCACCATCCCTCAAATCTTCCTCAACCAAGGTAGGGACCCTAATGCTTACCTGCAAACTATCGAGAAGATACCTGCATCCTCAATTGATGCATAATAATAACATATGAACCCACTACAATATCATATGCTGGAGTCACTTCCAATCTACAAACCACTTGTAGTCATTGATAGCCTTAGTAAGATGCTCCCAAACCAAGTACTGGTTATCTGTGCTCTGCATGAAACAGTTACTGGGACCTCTGGCTGCAGGCACGTACTAACTGAAAATGAAGGGTTGTAGCCCCAAAGTTGCTTCATATGGGGAAAACCTGTTGAGGCATGCGTTCCATTATTATAAGAAAACTGAAAGAGAGGAAGGTCATTAACACAGGTATCCAGCACAGCCACAGAATAGCAGCGCAAGTGTTTTCAAGATCTGATTAGACCACTCAATTTGAGTATCAGACTGGGGATGATATGCCATGTATTGACAGGGTGTAATATGCAAGTTTGATAAAAGCTCATTTCCAGAACCGCGCTGTGAACTGGGGCACATGGTTGCTGAAAATTTCCTGCGTGAGACCAAACATAGAAAACTCATGGCGCACAAAGAGATGGTCAGTTTCCTCTGAATTAAAGGCAGAAGAGCATGGGATAGTTAGGGAAAAATTTGTGAAATGCTAAACCACCACCATCACTGCAGTAAACCCATTAGAACAGTGAAATTTGACAATAAAATTCACAGAAACCAAAGTCCATGGACCCTTGGCCTGTTGTAAAGGGTGAAGGAGACCATTACTTTCTGATTAATCTGACTTGGCCCTCATGAAGATGACACAATTGGCAATCCAGGCTGGAACTTCTTTTGACAAGCCCGCCCAATTATAGGTGCACTTAATTAAGTCAATAATTTCTTATTACCAGGATAGCCGACTGTGAGGGGGGGTCATGATGAGCCTGGAACACTTCAGCTCTAAGAAGTGGAGGAACCCACACCCATGACTGAAAATAAAGAAAGTCCCTCCGCCAAGCAATATAGTGAATGTTTATGAGCTGGGAGGTATATTTGTTCCATAAGATCTACGCCTTTGGGCCAGGTCATTTGGGCTGCTAAGGCCCATGAAATAAGAGGCGCATCAGGCGCTAAGTCCACTGACAAGACCATGGGAGGTACAATGGATAAGATTTGAGAAGAGGGTCTTACTTTGACCAAATTCACTTCATCTGAGTCAGCGGGGTAATGAGCAGGGTTGCGACTAAGGAAATTGGGAGTAAATTTAACGCACCTTTTACAAACTCATTTTTGAAGCTGAAACTACACAAGTCCCAGAAGGTTTGATCTTGTTGATGTTCCAATTCCTGTGTTTGAAAAGATAAAAATGGCTTTTTGATCCATGCAGACTGTTAACTCATGTAAGCGCCTTGTAAGTAATACCGCCAATGATTTAAGGCTTATGCAACGGCTGCCAACTCTAATTGTAGATGGCCCAAGATTGTTCAAAAGGAGAGAACTTGCAGAAAAAATAGGCGACTGGATGTTCTAACACATTTTGCTCCTGAAGCAGGACAGCTCAAACCGCAACAGAAGAGGCTCCACATGCAATGTCATAGGGTTTGGAGGGGTCTTCATGTCTTAAGATGGGGGGTGACAAGAACACCTCTTTAATTGTCTCAAATCCCTGCTTGCACTCAGGTGTCCAATGAAAGTGAACATTTATACCCATGCGTGGATGAAGTGGAGCGGGTAACTGGGATAGGGCTAGGCATTTTTTCTTCAGGAAAATGATAGTGCCCAAAAGCTTCTTGATTGCCTTTGGTTGTTGTAGTTGGCCATTAGCGAGTGGCATCCAATTTGTTGGGGAATATCATAGCTATCTTTTAAAAACAAGAATACCTAAAAAGGTAACCTTCTCCCTATAGAACTCCCAGTTCGGGAAATCAACAAACAGGCCCGCCTTGTGCAAGGCAGTCACTACTGCTTCCAAGTCCTTTGCGTGTTATTCAGGAGTCAGGGAATGTACCAATACATCATTGATGTATGTGACCACACAAGTGAATTGGAGATCACCCAGCACACTATCAATCATTCTTTGGGATGTGACTGGTGCATTCTTTAACATGAATGGCATTAATCAAACATGGAAAATAACTCTTTTTGTTTGGATAGTGGCAAGCCATTCCTGACCTTCCATCACTTGAATTAGATTAAAGGCATAACAAGATCGAGTTTAGAGAACACACGCAACTTAGAAATTGCTTGACCAATTGTATACTCCAATGGCAAAGGGTAGGGATCATGGACTGTGATCTTATTTAATTGACCATAATCCACGCAGGGATTATGGGATTTATTGGCCTTCTTGGCAAAAACGATGGGAGAAGCAACTGGTGATATCTCTCTGAAATGCCACCCTTTCTTAAGCATTTCATCCAACCATGCATTAAGAGAAGCTCCTCCTCTGCTGAATGGGGTACAAAGTACAATTTTTATAACCTCCTGCACCATTATTCTAAACCCTAAATCGAATTTTGTATGAGGGAGAAGATGGTTTACCTTCTTGGAATCGAAGATACTTTGCTATCCCACTAATACCTCAGGGAAATCTTATTAAAGACCCGCGTAGGAAACAAGGAAGTAATCGAACTGTGACCTGAGTTTTAGTTAGGTTGTCCACTAAAGGAAACTCGCCCTCCTTCTGGTAATTAGCAAATGACAACATATTGGACTCAAGGTGAATTCTAACATGCTGTCAACGCAACCAACCCACCCCCAAAACTACTGGAAACATTAAGTTTGGCATTGTGGAGAATAGATTGTAAAAGCTAACTTGGCGAACTGTGAAATGTACTGGAGTCAAACTAGGTATAAGGGCTGGGAGGCCAACAAAGCGACCATCACTTTATGGCCCAATACCAAATCAATCTCAAACTGGTGGGCCAGCTCTACACTCATAAAAATTCCCACTGCTCCAGTGTCCACCAAGGCATCAAAGGACACATAGTGAGATCCGATACTAATCTTCATGGGTAATAAAAATAGGAAAAGTTTTTTTCTGGAAGATTCAGTTGTTTCTGCTGATACTGAAGAGACAGATATCAAATTTGGGAAGTTCAGGCTCTTTTTTGGGAGTAAAGTTGAAAAGAGTAAAAGTTTTGAAACCAGCTTCATCAATCTGGGCTTTTACTGACTCATTTTTAGATGAACCAGGGTACTCCAACTCAGTCGTGAGGGCATTGGCTGACTCTGGGGCTAGTACCAAGACTGGTTCAACAAGGGGAACAGAATCCAAGTCACTGTTGAACAACCCAATTATGTAGTTTTCAACTTGAAGGTGGGGAGCATGACGAAGGGAGGAATAAATGGACGTTATTGCCTTGCACATTAGATCTACTATCCCCATAGGGGTGGACCAAATTTGGGATGAGGAGATGGAATCATACGCTGATCTAGAAAATTCTTGAAGCATATCATTAGAGAACTCAGCGTGGGGGCCGCATATGGAAGGCTGTAATTAAAGAGGTCAAGCAAGGGGCTTCAGCCATAAAGAAATTTTTTTTGAAATAAACGTTCTAAACGTGACACAGGGGGTTTTAAAGCTGCTGATACTGCTGCAACACGTGAGGTAGGATCACCCACACTAAAAATGAATTTCAGAAGTCCTCACAACCATCAACGGTCTTCGCCTTCAACTGCATCAAAAATGGCAACACCTAGCTGGGCGTTGGACAGTGAAGCAGCATTATTCAGGGCACAACAGCAGAATGCATTTACTCTTGCCAAGGGTGTTGAGGACTTGATTATCAATATCTTGGGAAGGGTCATCTGGATTACCTATTTGAGAATGAGCTGAGGGGAGATTAGCGGCCATGGGGCCCTGCTACCATGAAGAAATTCCTTTAAAGCATTTTGAACGCTGCTCATAAAATTGGTGATTGACCAAACAAATATCAGGAGACAAACTACTGACTGCACATTCATTTGGTAAAGGGTAACCACTGCGAAGCCAAAATCTAAGAGAAGGGTGGAAATGGATGGAAACAATGGTTAGTCAATTATATCAGGAAAATGGCATATGAAGTTTAGACTGGCCTGCCAATTGGGATGCAGAAGCACCCAAAAAGTAAGGCAGAATGCCAAAGGCATTACCACTCAAATACGTTGTATGGCGCAGGAAGAAGGGAAACAAGTGCAAGTTGATGTGAGGCAAGCGTAAAAAGAGACCCAGCAATGAACCAGGCTGTTATGACTCTAGACCCTGTGGGCCTTGCTGCAGGGAGTTGCACTATTTGACTAGTTGCTTTGGATACTCCATGAGAGGTTTGACACAAAAGTAGAGGTGAGGGGGCACATCCTCACATAAAGTAGAGATAAATGAGCCCCCAGGAATCTGATATCCTGTTATCAGATGGCTTCAATGACTTTATTAAATTCCTAGAAGTTTTTTACTTGATAGACCCAGTTTAATATGAAGGGAGCTATTATAACTATCATGACTGGTATTGCCCAGCTAATTTAGGGGATGACAGGCCACAAAGTTAGTGCCGATGGGATCTCAGCAAGAAAAAGTTGAAGTAAATATAAAAATTTGGGGAACTCATGGGGAATTTTATTGTAAGTTGAATTTTTATGAAATCAACCAACAATTTCCTCAGTGTGATGTAAATTATTAAATATTGTTTTATTTGGGCCATATTGTCAAAGCACAGGATTGGGGCGCTCAAATTTCGACCTAACCTGGCGAATTTTCAAGTGAGGGGGATAAACGAATTCAATTTGAACTGATATTGAAAGATTTGGTGGCGGGCTGAGTCACTATTGGTTTGACCATGAACGCCTGACTCAAGGCTTCACTGCATTTCTAAAGGTTAGCATGATTGCATCTGGCCCAATGGGCAACGGGAATCCCCTAAGGCCATCCCACATAGGGCGGTCCCAAATTGGTCAGAAATGGGTTTGGGATGGCAAACCTGCCCATGCATAGTCTCTGGGGCGTTTGTTTGGCCATGTGGGTAACATCGATTGACAATTCAGATTTTTGAGATGGGGTTTTAAGCTATTGGCAAAAGTCCACAATGGAGGTACATGCCATTGGTCTTTGTACCCAAAGATTTCAGGGGAGTTCAGAGTTTTCAACCTTATTGCCCAATAGCTTGATGCCATTGGAGATTTTAATTGAGAATTTGTTGCTTGACCCATTCCAAATATGTGTGCCTGTTGGGCTCTGTCTCCAGAGCTTTTGGAGCAAGTTTTAAAACGCTGACATTTTTCAATGACCCAATGCCATCATTGAGAGTTCCCAAGGATTTTTCACCTAATTCTGCATCTACAGAATGTGCAAGCCCATTGGGCCTTGTTACAGTAGTTTTAAGGCATTTTGACTTTGATTTTGAGGGCTCAGCGCCATTGACTTTATAAAGTCCTTCCAGCTCATGAGGGGTGACAGTTTCCAATGATATTGGCACAATTCTTCCTCAATTCGCCGCATTAATTCAGCTGAGGCAAGCATGAGGACTGGGGGAGGAATATTAAGAGGGAGAGCTGTTACCCAGCGTTCATCAATTACATGGGAGAGATCACCCAGTGTGACAAGAGGGACAGATTCCCTATTTATCCTTTCTAATAGGAGTTGTTAAAACTGCATAGTCCAAGCATGGAGGTCACTCCCACAGACTTATACAAAGCTGGCTTAGTTAAGGCGTCAACCTCCAAGACGCTAACTCTATCTTTCTTTACCTCTCTCTTAACAATTCTAGTTTGAAACCTGGAGCCATAGGGCAACCCAAATCTGCTACTTTAAAGATTAGAGGTAGATCCGTGACTAATACAGCGCCTCCTCCAAAATTGAGTAGGGTTGAGGAGTGGCCCCTGGGCCTCTACTGCAACAATGATTGCCCTGAACCTACCACCAGTCCTAGGTACTCCCTGATGTACATCAAAAATCCCCCAGGATGACAAATATGAAGGGGGTTGTGAGGATGTTGGTCATTATGTTTTAGGAACCTCAGTTGAAGTGGAGCTACCTGACAGGCTGGACCCAGAGAGAGTGGATATGGCTAAAATAACTTGCAAAAATTGTCTCCATCAAGTGCTGAGGGGCTTAGAGGTTATTGATACTGCCAGTGACGCCAACCAGCTCATTGCCATGCTGATCCAATACACCCAGAGTTTGCATAAACTGCAGTCTATCCAAGTAATGCCCTGAAAATGCCAACTGACGTGCTATAACCTCCGACTAAAGGAGTCCTTGCTCTTCCCCCCTATTTGGGGGAAACTTTAACAAAAGTGGAGGTTGTTGTCAACGGAGTATGAGTCATAGCCATCCATGATACTGGATCTCCCATTAACGTTATATCATCAGAGCTTATAAAAAATCAAGCTGGCCCTGACCTCAACTATACCCAAGTGTTTGTAACTTCTGGCTTAACCAACACCCGCGCTATTATGGCCTACTCATCTCTGCCCATCAAATTTGGGAAACCCCTCTTACTAGCCCATGCAGTGGATTTGCCAACAATACCATGTCATGACCATTGGTACTCAGATTATACTTGTGTATGATGGTATTATCAGTCTAAAACA